>JAIZAY010000316.1:0-17500 GCA_029531755.1 Holothuria leucospilota
ATGAAAATTTTTTTCCAAACCTAATATGTTGCGGACGCAAGGTTTACTCACGAACTGAAGTCACGCCAATTCTGTACTTATCCTGCGTTGGTGGCCAGCATGTGAGGAAGCTCTTGATCAAATATTCTCAAACGCGGTTCGGATAGGAGAAGTGGGTCTGTCAAGTTCGAAGACCGTATTCCCAAAAGTCGAACAAATTTTAGTTGATTGAATTATTCTATTTCATTTACAGAGCCATAGAAAGCGATCGCTCCATATAAAATGTCGAAACACATTGTTAGGAATGCCTCTCTGATTACATTTGATTTAGTTTTTTTTCGAGTAGTACCGAAGTAACTTGCAGAAGAAATTTTAATTTCAGTTACCAATCAACACACCGTTTAACACAATACATCCAGTCACCTAACTTCACAAATTAAATTTCCGAGATGTTAACTTTGCTACAAGCTTTTGTCACTACAAATACAACTAATCCCCAATGGCACCACTATATAAACTATATGCTACCGTGTACAAAGTATGATTGCCACCAACACGGTACACGAAAATAAGTGTTGGCTAGATATGTGATCAAGGAACATGCCGCAGAGCCCTGGTACGTAGGCAAACCTAGCATCACTTCAGAAGAGCGAATTTGGAAGGAGTCAAGTAGTGACTCTAAACATAATTTAAACATACATTTCATGGATTATTCGCCCTTTTTTCTACTGTGCTACAATCTTTTTCTTGTCGACTATGATTTTCTCAAACGTAAAAAAAACATGGTTAAAACCTAATCCCTAATAATAATATTTGGGGAAAAAATCACTCTTTTCTTTAGAATAAGTGATTTTTCACTCTTATTTTTGTAATATTTGCATTTTTTATAAAATCATTATGGTTTTATAACAGGGCGAGATTTTGAACGGTTTTTTTTCTGGCTTTTTTCATATTTCTCTCAAGCAAATACTGATTTTAGATAATTTATGAAAAAAGTTAAACTTTTCTCAAATGAGATTGCCTAAAAATTTCTCCGTCTTGTCGAAATATTCAATAAACGACGTTACAAAAACGTAATCCAGACCAAATTTTGATGAAAGTTTCATAAAAGTAAACATGTCACTAAATGAGGGCAGGAAAAAATGGCACTTTACAAGACAAAATTTTCATTTTGTCTTCTCACTTGTTGTATTTTCGACTTTTCTATTACGATACAAGGTCACCTATGGATTGAAACTATTTCTTTTTTACTACCTTACTGAAAAATAAGTGAAATATTCAGTTATGGAAGGAGAAGGTGCCAAATCTAAGGAATTACGTGGAAAAAGACGCATAGATAAATTACTGTTTTCATTGAAGGTAAAATATTTTATACTCCGTATAATACTACTGCACAATACTTACGTGAAACAAAATGACAGACAAATTATTTTTACTGATGGCGACATATTTCATCCCACGTATAATAATACTACTGAAAGTGCGTAAACCAGACTGGAAAACAAATTTCTTTTTCCATTGAAGGTAAAATATTTTATACCATGTATAATCATGATACTACTGAAGTTTCGTAAAAACAAACTGACAGGCAAATTATTATGTTCATTAAAAGTAAAGTGGTTTATACTACGTATCATACCACTACTGAAATTAAGAACAGACTGACAGACAAGTTACTTTAAACAGTGAAGATAAGATATGCAATGCCACGTATAATAATACATAATTACGTTACAAAGACTGACAAAGTACGGTTTTCATTGAAGGTAACATATTTTATGCCACGCATTATATGCTAGTACTGAAAATACGTACACACATACTAAGAGACGAATGAATGTTTTCATTAAGGTAAAATATTTAATGCCCCCTATAATACTATAATACCACTACTACTTAATAACGTTACAGCTTACAAAGACTGACAAAGTACGGTTTTCATTGAAGGTAAAATATTTTATACCACGCATTATGCTACTGCTGAAATACGTACACACATAATAAATAAGGAATAAAAGTTTCATGGAAGGTAAAATATTTAATGCCACCTATAATACCACTACTGCTTAATAACGTTACAACTTACAAAGACTGACAAAGTACGGTTTTCACCTTTTCATTGAAGGTAAAATATTTTATTCCACGCATTATGCTACAAATGAAATACGTATACACACATACTAAATAACGAGTAAAAGTTTCATCGAAGGTAAAATATTGAATGCCACCAATAATACCACTACTGTATTACTTAATAACGTTACAAAGGCTAAGTACGGTTTTCATTGAACTTAATATATTTTATACCACGCATTATGCTAGTACTGAAAATACGTACACACGCACTTAAAGACAAATGATTGTTTTCATTGAAGGCAAAATATTTAATACCACACATAATACCATTACCACTACAATTACGTAAGAAAAGACTGACAGAGTACTGTTTTCATTGAAGGTAAAATACTTTATACCACGTACAATACTAATACTATAATCACGTGGCAAAAGACTTACAAAGTACCGTTTTCATTGAAGGTAACATATTTTATGCCACGCATTATATGCTAGTACTGAAAATACGTACACACATACTAAGAGACGAATGAATGTTTTCATTAAGGTAAAATATTTAATGCCCCCTATAATACTATAATACCACTACTACTTAATAACGTTACAACTTACAAAGACTGACAAAGTACGGTTTTCATTGAAGGTAAAATATTTTATACCACGCATTATGCTACTACTGAAATACGTACACACATAATAAATAAGGAATAAAAGTTTCATGGAAGGTAAAATATTTAATGCCACCTATAATACCACTACTGCTTAATAACGTTACAACTTACAAAGACTGACAAAGTACGGTTTTCACCTTTTCATTGAAGGTAAAATATTTTATTCCACGCATTATGCTACTAATGAAATACGTATACACACATACTAAATAACGAGTAAAAGTTTCATCGAAGGTAAAATATTTAATGCCACCAATAATACCACTACTGTATTACTTAATAACGTTACAAAGGCTAAGTACGGTTTTCATTGAACTTAGTATATTTTATACCACGCATTATGCTAGTACTGAAAATACGTACACACGCACTTAAAGACAAATGATTGTTTTCATTGAAGGCAAAATATTTAATACCACGCATAATACCACTACCACTACAATTACGTTAGAAAAGACTGACAGAGTACTGTTTTCATTGAAGGTAAAATACTGTATACACGTACAATACTATACTTAATCCCGTGGCAAAAGACTTACACAGTACCGTTTTCATTGAAGGTAACATATTTTATGCCACGCATTATATGCTAGTACTGAAAATACGTACACACATACTAAGAGACGAATGAATGTTTTCATTAAGGTAAAATATTTAATGCCCCCTATAATACTATAATACCACTACTACTTATAACGTTACAACTTACAAAGACTGACAAAGTACGGTTTTCCTTTGAAGGTAAATATTTTATACCACGCATTATGCTACTACTGAAATACGTACACACATAATAAATAGGCATAAAAGTTTCATGGAAGGTAAAATATTTTAATGCCACCTATAACCACTACTGCTTATAACGTTACAACTTACAAAGACTGACAAAGTACGGTTTTCACCTTTTCATTGAAGGTAAAATATTTTATGCCACGCATTATCTACTAATGAAATACGTCTACACACATACTAAATAACGAGTAAAGTTTCATCGAAGGTTAAATATTTAATGCCACCAATAATACCATACTGTATTACTTAATAACGTTACAAAGACAAGTACGGTTTTCATTGAACTTAATATATTTTATACCACGCATTATGCTAGTACTGAAAATACGTACACACGCACTTAAAGACAAAAGATTGTTTTCATTGAAGGCAAAATATTTAATACCATGCATAATACCATTACCACTACAATTACGTTAGAAAAACGACTGACAGAGTACTGTTTTCATTGAAGGTAAAATACTTTATACCACGTACAATACTAATACTATAATCACGTGGCAAAAGACTTACAAAAGTACGGTTTTCATTGAAGGTAAAATATTTTATACCACGCATTATGCTACTACTGAAAATACACACACGCATACTAAGAGACGAATGAATGTTTTCATCGAAAGTAAAATATTTAATGCCACCTATAATAACACTAATAACGTTACAACTCACAAAGACTGACAAAGTACGGTTTTCATTGTCACGCATTATGCTACTAATGAAATACGTACACACTTACTAAATAACGAATAAAAGTTTCATCGACGTTAAAATATTTAATGTCACCTATAATACCACTACTGCTTAATAACGTTACAACTTACAAAGACTGACAAAGTACGGTTTTCACCTTTTCATTGAAGGTAAAATATTTTATGCCACGCATTATGCTACTAATGAAATACGTATACACACATACTAAATAACGAGTAAAAGTTTCATCGAAGGTAAAATATTTAATGCCACCAATAATACCACTACTGTATTACTTAATAACGTTACAAAGGCTAAGTACGGTTTTCATTGGACTTAATATATTTTATACCACGCATTATGCTAGTACTGAAAATACGTACACACGCACTTAAAGACAAATGATTGTTTTCATTGAAGGCAAAATATTTAATACCATGCATAATACCATTACCACTACAATTACGTTAGAAAAGACTGACAGAGTACTGTTTTCATTGAAGGTAAAATACTTTATACCACGTACAATACTAATACTATAATCACGTGGCAAAAGACTTACAAAGTACCGTTTTCATTGAAGGTAACATATTTTATGCCACGCATTATATGCTAGTACTGAAAATACGTACACACATACTAAGAGACGAATGAATGTTTTCATTAAGGTAAAATATTTAATGCCCCCTATAATACTATAATACCACTACTACTTAATAACGTTACAACTTACAAAGACTGACAAAGTACGGTTTTCATTGAAGGTAAAATATTTTATACCACGCATTATGCTACTACTGAAATACGTACACACATAATAAATAAGGAATAAAAGTTTCATGGAAGGTAAAATATTTAATGCCACCTATAATACCACTACTGCTTAATAACGTTACAACTTACAAAGACTGACAAAGTACGGTTTTCACCTTTTCATTGAAGGTAAAATATTTTATGCCACGCATTATGCTAATGAAATACGTATACACACATACTAAATAACGAGTAAAAGTTTCATCGAAGGTAAAATATTTAATGCCACCAATAATACCACTACTGTATTACTTATAACGTTACAAAGGCTAAGTACGGTTTTCATGGACTTAATATATTTTATACCACGCATTATGCTAGTACTGAAAATACGTACACACGCACTTAAAGACAAATGATTGTTTTCATTGAAGGCAAAATATTTAATACCATGCATAATACCATTACCACTACAATTACGTTAGAAAAGACTGACAGAGTACTGTTTTCATTGAAGGTAAAATACTTTATACCACGTACAATACTAATACTATAATCACGTGGCAAAAGACTTACAAAGTACCGTTTTCATTGAAGGTAAAATATTTTATACCACGCATTATGCTAGTACTGAAAATACGCACACACATACTAAGAGACAAATGAATGTTTTCATTGAAGGTAAAATATTTAATACCGCGTATTATATCTCTGCTACTTACCCCCTGTGGGCTGGGGGCTGTAGAATATGCCCACGGTATTCCCCGCCTGTCGTAAGAGGCGAATAAAGGGGAGGACTTGACATGAATTTATCTAGCTGACACTATATAACACATTCGTGTTGGTGTGTTGTTAAATATTATCTGACTAACTAACTATATCGCTACTACTATAATTACGTGAGAAAAGACTGACAGACACAGTACTGATTTCATTGAAGGTAAAATACTTTATACCACGCATTATGCGAGTACTGAAAATACGTACACACATTCTAAGAGACAAATGAATGTTTTCATTGAAGGTAAAATATTTAATACCGCGCATAATATCACTACTACTATAATTACGTGAGAAAAGACTGACAGAGTACTGTTTTCATTGAACGTAAAATATTTTATACCACGCATTATGCTGCTACTGAAGATACGTACACACACATACTAAGAGACAAATGAATGTTTTCATAGAGGGTAAAATTTTTAATACCATGCATAATACCACTACTACTATAAATACGCGAAAAAAGACTTACAAAGTACCGTTATCATTGAAGGTAAAATATTTATACCACGCATTATGCTACCCCTGAAAATACGTACTCACAAGAAACAAATGAACGTTTTCATAGAGGGTAAACTTTTTAATACTACTAAAAATACATAAACACATACTAAGAGACAAATGACTGTTCTCATTGAAGGTAAAATATTTTAGAACACGTATAATACTACTGTAATTATGTTAAATCAGACTGGCATCTGACAAATTATTGTTTCCATTGACCGTGAAATATTTCATACTACGCACAATACGCACAATAGGCCTACTATCTCAATTATTCAGTGAAAACGGACTAACCCCCCATTTACTGTTTTTTATTGGAACTAAAACATGGTATACCAGGTATAGTAGTGACTACTATAATTACAAGGCAACGGACTGACAGAGAAATTTTATAACACGTTATAATACTAACCAGTTAAAGTTAGTAGTCACATTATACCTCTCTTCTGAACCCGCCCCCTGTGGGCTGGGGGTTGTAGAATATGCCCACGGTATTCCCCGCCTGTCGTAAGAGGCAAATAAAGGGGAGGACTTGAAACGAATTTATCTAGTTGACACTATATAACACATTCGTGTTGGTGTGTCGTTAAATATTATCTAACTAACTAACTAACTCTTCTGAACCATGGCAACTACAGTCGTGCTTCATACGCCCGTTACTTCAAGCTTATTCTTCCATTCATTAAAATCAGGTGCGTGGCTACGGGGGGCCTGGCTCCCCAGATGTTCGCTACCCCCTCCCCCAGAAATTGCTTGTGTCCTAATAAAATGTGTAAAAATTAAACACGGCGATCAATGCTCCCATTTGATACCTAGGCCCCCTAAAAATTTCATCCTAGCTACGCCCCGATTAAAATATATGGGTTGATTTACAGATGACATTCATAGTTTTGCAATTACTTACTTTCTGTGTCCACGTTTGTATTTAGAAATTGACCCATTAAAGGTATTGTTTTTTAAAGTTTGGTGGTACCAGGTCATTGTGGCACTGACAGTAACACAACTTCCATTTTGCAGTTCCCTTATGCACGTCCAAAATTAGTTAAGGTTAGTCTACTAGGCCGATAAATTTTCAACTTAGCCTATTCACTTTCCTCCCACTGGACCCATATTTGCAATAATAATTTACTCTATTATTATTTACAATCTCTGTCAATTATTCCTTGACACTATTCACAGTCTGAGTCACATCATTATGAACGTGCTTCCATTTTAAACAACTGCTGTTACTTTTGACAGTAATATAGTTTTGTTGTTTAAAAGTTCCACGTACTGTTATTTTAAGTAATTTTACTTAATCAGTGTAACAGTTCTGACTGCATCATTCTAGTCTTAATCCTACAAAATCACGTAAGCTCAGTGACCTACTGAAAGCTAGTACTATTACCAAGTTATCTAGCAGCTCTCCTGCGTTCCCGTTCACACAAACACCCCCCCCCCCCACCACCACCACCACCATTACCTTACCCACAATGTCCCTGCTTAACGTTTCTCTTTTTAAGTGAAAACATCAGGTTCCGGCCTATCTAAAATTTGGATACGTTCACGTTGCATCCCTGCTCTCCATTCACGTACCATGGCACTATGGATAGTGGGTTCCTAACTGCCTTCGCTACGAATGCTATACAGGGTCAGAATTTTCACATATATCATGCACAAGCATATTGAACTAACTGCTGTATCCAAACTTAAAGAAATAGCGCCCTCTGTTCGTATTTCACTTGCCTCTCCATACACCTTCAGGCGGAGCGTAAAAGGAATCAGAGCTCAAACAGTTCAAGTTGCCAGTATAGGTGATAAGCAGAACAACCCGGGCTAATTAACCTTTTGTATATCTTCTATTTAAGTGGAACATAGATAACTGTTGTTATGCACCAGCCCTTCCTCGTTGAATAATCCACCTATAGGGATCACCAAAAATGTGAAAATTAGGCTACAATGATACTGCCAGTGCCGTGTTAACAAAAAAACAAACAAACAAACAAAAAAATCACATTCAGACACACCAGGAGACTTAGGTGTACGATCTCTGATAAGCGATAATGAATTCATTTGGGTGGTTTTTTCACTTCTAGGGGTGATTGATTATGCGAACTCGTCCAAATTTTAAGTTGAAGCATATATGAAGGAGGACGGGGGTGCGCACTCATATAATAAATTTTCACCCCTTAAAAGTTACAAAATGCTCTATGATTGTACAAGTGCATTTGGAACCTCGTCTGGCTTCATGCTTTCCCCAGTGAATTGCTAATAATCAAAACTTAATAGATCATAGTAGTTGAAACACTACTACACCAGATATGTTATTTAACATGCATACTATCTCTGATAAGCGATAATGAATTCAATTGCGTGGTTTATTCACTTCTCCGAGTCCCAATGGGAGTAGTGAATTAATAGCCGAATAAAACTTAATGGATCATACCAGTTGAAACACTGCAACAACAAATAAGCGAAAAAGGAGAAAAATGCGGTGTAGCGAAACAACGATAGTGACCTCTAAATCAAGGCTAACAGTCCGCTAATAGTTCCTAACAGTCTACACTACTCGATAAAATTATCATGACTGTGAGTTCCACATTTATCAAGCGTTGACTCATTTGAAAACCAGTGTAGCCTAACCCTTTGAAACCGCTACAAACGGTGCAAATTCTGCCTTTTTACATATCAAAAGCTACGGGAACCGAAGAAACTGAATGACCTATATGATGCAGGCGCGGATCCAGACATTTCGAAAGGGGGGGGGGCTGAAAGCCCCCTTGAATATTCTCCTTGATTAGCATTATGCTAATTTTTGCGTATTTGTTATTGTTAATGTGGCGAAAAGGGGCTGAGCCCGGGAAAGCCCCCTCCCCCTTGGATCCGCGCCTGTGATGAGTAGATTCGATCAAATTGTCTATTCTTTAGATGCTTCAAACGGTTATTTTTTCGAACGATCGTCAGTTCTTCATGAAAATGACAAAATTTGGACTTACCGTTTACTCACAGAAATAAAACGCAAGATGTGTCAAAGAATTTTACTTTGAATGCGGAAGGAGTAAAGGGCGTCTTTCTTGTGTAGGCCTACAAGACCAGTGAGAAGTATAGGCCTAAAAGTAAAGGCGCCCTGACATTTCATTTAGTATGCGGTAGCCTATTCCAACAAAGGTCTTTAGACTGAGGCCTACCTGCCAAATTTCTAAGCTGTCAATAATAGAAGAGAGGTTGTAGACTTGGTTGGTAATCAGTCCACACTACACCGTTACCACAAGTTTACCCAATCCATTTGTTAAGCCAAAAGCATTGAACGGTTATCCCCCAGCTCCACCCCAAATTAGATAACAAACCTCCCTTCCCAAGCCCCTCTGCTTCGTGATTATTTTGCAGAATCAAGTAATCGCAAGACTTACCGCATTACACGTTACACACTCCGAGGACGAAGGTTCCATCCCACAATGGCTGTAAATTATATTTGCTGACACCACCACCAATGGCACACACAATGTAAGCATCTCAGTAAAGCCGTTACCCTTTGTAGTTTGTATACAAAGAATTCTTCCACACAGATTGAAGCCTATGCCTTGTGTAATTCAACAACCGATCTCCGTGTTTCAAGTAGTGAAATATTCATAAACAGGTGCAGTAATCTGCTGTGCAATCCAAGATCTTTGTACCTTCTACATTCGACAAGAAATAATGTTATATCAGTGGCTGGTTGACCCATTACTTGTGTATCACTAACGAAACAAGCAGACGTGCTCGTACGATAACTGTGCACTGTGATATTACACCAACAAGCTAGCTGAAACTCGATACGCCTGTGGTAGAGCTGCTGCAAACTATTTGATGATTTCACACAGAACCGATCAAAATTGCGCGGGAAAGTTAACGGTGTTATCAGCGAGGATGTGGTTTACATATAGTTACGGATGCCAATGGTTGCCTTAACTTTTAGTCCATGTGGATAAAAATTAACCTGACGAGAGAATGGAGTAGACTCTATTACCTCGTTTGAAGAGGGAGTGGCAATGGTCCAAGCCCGTAACCAGACTTGGAGAGCAGCGGGCGCGCAGCTACGGGGGAGGGGGCTGGACCCCCAGATGTTTGCTAGGCCCCCGAAATTGTAAACTTTGTAAGAATTAAGGACGGCGATCAATGCCATGACCCCCACTTTGATACCTAGGCCCCCTAAAAATTTCATCCTAGCTACGTCCCTGGAGAGCCAGGCGCGGATTAGGTGGGGGCGCGCCCGGCGCACGCCCCCTTTTTTGATGACCACCGATTTTTGTGACCAACAATTTAAATACTCCGAAAAAATGAGCAAATAGATATGGAAAATATGCTTCCCAGATGCTGGGAAATCGCATCAAAGCGCATCTAGAATTCAAATCTTCTTGGGGGGAGGATCCCGAAACCCCCCGCCGTGGCTTCACGCCTTCGGCGCTCGCTGGTCGGCTTTCCGTCGAAGGTGTGTGCGCCCCCCTTTCTCAAAATCCTGGATCCACGCCAGAGAGCAGGGGGCAAACCAAGCTCAGAGGGGTTACTAAGTATAAGTTACTGCACACGTGGCAATGTATAAAGAGGCAGTGTAAGTAAGTGCACAATTAGTGGCACAGGTCCTAGCCAGTGACCAGACTTGGAGAGCAGGGGACCAAACCAAGCTCGGAGGGGGCAGTACGTATAAATTATTGCACAAGGGCCTGGCTATGCCCGCGGCAGAGCAGGGAGGGAAAATCCAAGGAGCAGGGGTCTGGCCCCCAAATGCCCCCACTTGGTTACGGGCCTGCAATTGTCTCGTCTATTACATGTACGTCTGATCCGGTGGAGACTATGCGAGGTTGACATACCTAAATATTTCATAATCTCCTGAAAACTATTGTAACAATGGGGGGGGGGGCAGTTTTGGGTAGCAAGACACACGTAAAACTTGAGTGGCTGTTCCCATATTCTTTCATCTGTACACGCTTTGTATTGTGATAAATGCCTAAGTTGCTTTTGACCTATTTAGTTTGTGCCATGGAGCTCACGGTAAGTCCAATATTGCAGATGTTCATGCAGATCAGGCCCGTAGCTAGACAAGGTAGTGAAGGTACTGAATTTTTCAGGATGGCTCCGCCCGCCCACCCTCCGACACCACTTGGCTACGGGCTTGGTCTGGGTAAAGAGAACAGCGCCCCCAACGGCATGGGGTCCAGGGGCAGAGCCCTGTGTGGGTATAGGGGCGAAGTCCCCGGAAGCTCTGGAACAGGCCACTAAAATCACAATTTGAATTTTTTCAGTTATATTCTTACTCTGTGTGACTAACAGTCAGATGGGATCGATAATGCTAAGGGCTTGAGGAAGGAGGGGAGAATGGATTGTTTTGATGGTTTTCCGGTGCTTTAAATTGAAACAATAATTTTAAGAATGCAAATTTTCAAGTCACAATAGTGAGACGCGTAAGAGGAAAGAAATTTTTACGGCCGTGCCAGACAAAATTTCAATTGTATTAGTCAGTCTTCTCTGGAGATGTGCGCGAAGCTCGCAGAGACAAATCTTCCTAGCATTTTTATGGTTTTGATATTAATATTTTTCCTTCATCAAACATTGCAAACTTTAATCATGATAGGCTATTGAAAATTCTCTTATAATTACTCTGGTCTCGCTTACTTTCGCTCAGTTTTTTTTGTAAGTTTCATTTTTAAGCTCTAGAAAAGAGCGGGGGCAAGTGCCCCTGTGCCCCCCGTAATCAAGCCTATGGTATATATTATGTATCACCGATCACGATGTTGTGCCAATGACGCCGGTACCGTTAACTGGTTAACGACGTACTTTATTTAAACTGGCTGTGTAATTGGCATTTTTATTTATATATATATACATTTTTTTTGCATTTGTTTGTTGCTAAACACTGCTTGATTTCAGCATGGGAAAGCAACCACGTGCCCAGGGGCATTCGCTCAAAGCCTCTCCCCACACAAATTCAATTAAGATATCATGTTAATTTAGACCATCTATAGTTACTGTCTAGCCTAGATCAAAACCCCGCACACTAAAAGGGCCCCAAAGTACGCTATCACAAGTTTGGCTTTTGCAGTAGATTAGGGAGTCGTAGTGCCCACATCCATTTGCCTACCTGAAGAGGTAGTAAGAGTACCTGTACATTTTATCATTATCATGTTTGAGGGTGCTCTTCATGGGTTTGTGCCCATGGCTCCACATTTTTAATTTCCGCCCTTGTTAAAATTTAAGTGTGGTAGAAGTTTTATATTATGGGTTAATTAATTATTTTGGTAGGTTTAGAACTTAAGTTTTATAAAATTGCACTGTGCAATATATATTACCCTAGATCCTTCGGGGCCGAAGGGCCACGGCATCCCCGATACCGTCTTTATATGTGATGGCCAATCCAGATTTTGGTCCATTGAAGATTGGCCCTGAGATTCACCGGGGGGAGGGGGGGGGGTAATAATTTGAGAACTTTGGCGACTGCTCTCAGCACCCGATAATGCAGGTCACGGAACCAAGCTGTATACGCGCAAATTACTTGTAAATTCAGGGGCCGCACCTACAGGGCCCGGGGGCCGCATGCGGCCGTAAGGGTCGCGTTTGAGAACCACTGGTCTACACAGTCTGTGTCTTTAACTAGATTATGTGCTGTTTCAACGATTGGCTACGGACAAGTTGTTAACAAAATTACAGACGTTAGGAAAAAATCCATTGGCGCCAAATTCCATTCATCGCAAGGAATGTGAAAAACAGCTGGCACATTGATTTATTCAGCAACGTTGTGTACTCATCAGAACGCAGGCCAAAACAGTAGTCGGTATAAGGCAAGTGTTCGTACAGCGTGGTCATATCAGTTTGCGTTTAGGATTAACAGAGTTGGAATATTACCTTTCATCACCATATTTCATCAACTGAGATAAGTATTTAGTTAAGTAAGGCTACCCAGTGGTGCAGGATACGTTTACTATAAATTACAGGCCTATGTCAGAGATTTTAGGCCCGTGAATAGAAATTCAGACATACGCAACGGCACCTATACTGACAACGAAATCCTGTAAATTGCTCCAACACTTATGTTTCCGAACGTGGGTATAGTAGTCTGCATGCAGGGGATGGCAAATGATTACCGAAACTCTGGGGACTTTTTCTATGAAAGTGATTTAAATTGTGGCCTAAAGCCTCAGACAAACTTATCACTAATTATGCTAAAATCACCGTTAAAATGAAGTATTTCGTACCGTATTAATAAATATAAAAAAGTATTTTGTAACGAGTCTGCCAAGGTTAGCCTATAGCTTAGGCCTACAAGTAGCTAAATAACAGCCTCGCAAAAGGGTTAGGCCTATCATCTAACGATATTTATTTTGAAAAGTAAGCTTAGCCATTGCCCACCAATAAATAGAGTAAATTTAGATCCTACCTATAAAATAACTTTAAATCAGCAGTAGGCCTACTTAATTATGTTTTTAATTCAAAATGATAAACGCTCAATTTTGTGGTGAAACGTTTGTCTTATTTGAGCTTCACAGTTGTTTCGCTTAAGATTCGTTTCAAGCTAACGGAACAAATTCCAGTCTTTAATATGCCAAAGTAATGTTTATTATTAGCCTAAATAGGCCTAAGAAATTGCGTTAGTAGTTCAGTCAATACTTACAATAATAACCCACTTAGCTTAGCAACCTAGACCTAGATTTAAAAAGGTGAGGTGGTAAACCGACGGAAGCTACAATAAGTTTCTTATGAGTGTTGACCGGCAACTCCAGCGCCGTCAAACCAGGCAGGACCGGCGCTTGTATCTACAACATTCGCTCAACCAATCATGTCTGTACAACGAACACATGCAACGGGACCTATAGCCTACTTACAAAGCAGCCGTACTACCGGTCACGTACATGGCCTCCCGCTCGGCTCATCAGCTCCTACGGGAGTTCCTTTTTGGATGTAATACAATAATGAGAACCATAATCTGAAAATGGGTCCCATTTTCGTTTCCTAAATCTTGGATCCTCGCCTCGGAGTCCACTTTTTTTTTGGCTCAATTTCCTTGCATTATCTTGGTAAAGCAATAAATAAGGATGAATTATAAAGTGAAGTGAAGTCATACGATCTCCCATCCGTATACTATAATGTGATTTGGCGAAATAAAATACATCAAACTTTTCATTTCTTAAGCCGAGTAAGGTCAATGGCATGTTCCCTACATCGTATATTAAGCCAAATATATGTGACCTCGAAAGTGCCGCGTTCCGCATTCTCTGAGCCATTCTCAGCCATTCTATTCCCTTGTTACGCTGCACATCAAATAGTGGCATCACTTTACTTTAATGTAAGTGTGACAATTGAACTTATTTCGAAACGGCCTCTGGTACAAAATTCTAAAAACAGTTACCTAGGATGTTTTTAGCGATGTAGTTTTTAGTGCATGAAACG
The DNA here is from genome assembly GCA_029531755.1 of Holothuria leucospilota. Taxonomy (NCBI): domain Eukaryota; kingdom Metazoa; phylum Echinodermata; class Holothuroidea; order Aspidochirotida; family Holothuriidae; genus Holothuria; species Holothuria leucospilota. The sequence goes on from JAIZAY010000316.1 coordinate 14,646, forward strand.
TTTCGGTCACAGTTTACCAGAAGCAGATGTGCCTTTTTTATTTCTAATTTTCATTAATAGAGCCACTAAACATACTACCACACAGATATTGCTTAAAAATAAGCCAATTATAGCAGTGACTTTAATGGCAATAAAATGAAATGCAAGTGAATTTCAGAATTTTTATTTCAAAGTTTTGCTTGTGAGCGAATTAAAATATTTTTTCTGTAGGTACATTCAACTCGTACTGAATCATACAAGCATTTATGAACCGAACCCAATGCATCTTGGATTAAATGATTGGTTTTTCTGACACCCATGGGCTTGGTCATAGCAAGAAAAGTATAATAAGTCACACTTTGAATCATTGCAGGAGACATTTTCTGAAGATTTGTCTATTTAGCAGATAACTTATTTTTCGTTTTTTTAAACTAAGTTAAAGCACATGGATCTGTAGTTCCATTTGTTTGGAGGAAGAAAACCTGATTTCTAATTCTGAAAAACACCTAAAATAAAACCCATAGACGTTGAGTTCATGCAAATAAGATATTCCTTGTTCAGTAAACTAACTAGTTATGGACAGTTAAATAGAGACTGAAATATGAACTAAAGTCTTAAAATTTATAATTTGGTAAAAAATCCGATAGCTATAGAGTCAGTGGAATAAATATCTGGTGTTTTAATGAGACTGTTCTAAAAATACCACTAAGAATAGTTAACACTTCCACCTTTAATGAATTCAATGGATAATCATTTACTCCATAGTTCAGTCTTTAATTATATTAAATTCAACATTCAAACAAATATTACTAAAACTTGTTAGAACAAACCTCTATCATGTTTCACCCCCCCCCCCCTTCATCCACCTTTTAATTTTTGCTGTCATAACGTCAGGAGTACTGATTCAAAGAAAATAACAAAATGTTCAGCATTATTTTATTTTTCTCTAGTTTAACCATAGATCCAGCTTTAGAATGTAAATCGAAATTGAAACAGCATCAGCAGTCATTCAAGCTGTCTTAGAAGAATACATTTACTTATATAATAGATTCAAAGTTGTGTTTCTTCTTCTAAATTTTATTCCATGTCACCTACAATAATTTCCTTCATTACTACACATTCCAAGGTACTCTAATATTAATCTTAGTCCTAAAATTATATTTGATCTCACCGGTAATAATATACTTTATTCAAATAATTTCCAGGCTATCTTCTTTCATTCATATTATATTACTGACGATACATTAATTTTCCATCATTTAATCAACACCCTACTGCTTTTCCATTCTCAATTCTCTTTTAAATGAAAATATACATGCATATATTATCCTTGCCTATAATACTACAAACTAAGTATATCCTAAAACATTCCATCAACAATACTGAAATGTCTGTTTTAAGTTTATTACTTTAACATGGACCCTTTCCTCTCCTCACAGATTCCCATCCGATCAGTGCACCTATTCAACTGTCTTCAATCAGTGGACCTCTCTACAGCAGCTATCAGGACCACCTCGGGCCTGGCCCTCACTTCAAGGATTCCGGTCAAGGAGCTATCCGTTCATCTGTCCAACAGAGATATGACCGAAGATGAAGCCATTGATATTTTACAGTTTGCCTCAATGTGTCCGTCTTTACGTCAGCTAAAGTAAGTAACTGATGAAGAATTTATCAATGTAACACTGACAAGTATTAGTTCTGTTAATATTGGTTTATACTTGATTAGTAACAATTAAAACTGAAACATTTACTTGAAATGTCTAAATTAAATTTAATACATTAATGTTTAGGAAATACTGTCAAATGTTCAACAGAAGTGTTTTAGATAAAATGATATTTATAGCTTTAGTTAAAGTAGGCAATTGTAAAATTTCTTAGTCGGTTTGGTTATAGGCTATGATTAGTTTATTCTTAATGTGATAATCAACATTGCTGGTAGAGTTAATTGCAAGTATACTAGGTTAAGTGTGACATAGGTTAAATGTTATAATAGTTTCTTATGTACTAGATAGGAAAAATACTAGATTTTATAGCGCTGATGTTTGAAAAAAGAAAATAATTGAGTTGAAGAGAGGGTAGAATTCCAAAATGTAAATGGTTTAGTTGTTGAAAATTCCAAATTACTGTCAATACATTGACTGCAACACTTATAGTGTAAATCAATATCTTGTACAGCAAGTATCATTGTAAGTTACACCTTATATTTAGCTCCTATTACTGTAAAAGGTGAAAGCAACTGGGAAAAATATAACAGAATTAGAAAATAGCAAATGTAGGGTAGTGTGCTAATTTTAGGGTTTTTTTAAAGAAACGTTTATTAGACATCTTAATTTAAACATATAGACCAATGTACTTGATCAAAATCACTTGACCTCTTTCTTAAAACGAAAAATGAATCAAACAGAGATTTATTTTAGGATCATCTCATGACAATTGATACTGTTTTTGTTCTTTGTGTATATAAGCATAGGTACCTTGAGAGAGTTTGGTTTGATTTGACTTAAAGTGGCACATTGAGTTGGTTCATGAAATTTACCAAAGTTTGCCAAACCTGTTAAGCTTTCTTCATATTCTAATGACAAATGGTCAAACTTAAAGATTCCCCATATCTTGCATACAAATAAATGTTTCATAAGTGAGTAATAAACAATTCAATTCGGTTTTAAAAAAATTGTGACCAGACACTTTTTCAAATTATGCACACAACCGTTACAAGCCAGGATACCAAAAAATTCAAGATTTTAACTTTATGCGTAACTATTGGATGTGAAACTTGACTAATTATGCTAATATTAATCATTGTCATGTGGTAGTACCCTTCAACACCCTCGTTAAGTTATCGATATCAACTCAATATGCCCCTTTAAAGTCACTTT
>JAIZAY010000316.1:22500-60462 GCA_029531755.1 Holothuria leucospilota
ATTTACATGCAATATGGTGCTACATATGCTGCCTTTCAAGTAAAATTGTGTTAGACATTTTATGTATTTTAGGTGAGAGAGTGGGGGAATACGCTATGGACGGCGATCCCCCACCCCTCCTCTAATGAAATCAACCCGACAGATTCGGAAATTATGTAAACAAGTAAAATTAGTTTTTAAGAAAACTTCCAAATAGACATTGTACAATGGACCATCTATTTTTAGGAAATACTTCAGGCAGTTGTCATAGTACCACATTGCAAAGACTGGAAAGGGACGTTTCCGGTGATCGTGGGGTATTTTTGGCCAAAATTTTCTTTGTACATTCCGCGCCAACGGATGTTGGCTCTCCGCTAATATAGTGCAAAAACTATCCCTCCTCTAACTTTCAAAGACGGATCGCCACTGTCCAGAATTAACATCTGTATACTATGTAAACAAGCATAAAACTGATAAAACTTTCTACTAAAGTGTAACTAACAACTAACGCATTTTCTTTCTATACCTCAGAGGGATTTTCATTTCCTATCTTACACAATGTTAAACTAATTCATTTATCTTTACAAAAGGTAACCTGAGAACACATTTGTTAATCATTTAAAAAGAAAACCTTATATGATAATTATTCGGCCTTAAATTCATTTATTACAACGAATTCAAATTTATTCGCAGTGATATCACCTTGTGTCCATTATATTACTTTTGGAAGCATTTCATCAGGCTAATTTACATAAGACACATTTTCTTTTTTTGAAGACCTTATACGACAATGAAAGCACACACATTGTAGGCATACGTCTAAATGTTCGTGGGTTTGGGGCCCTGTTGATGTTGAGAGGTACGTTTCTTTGATCTGTTATAAGGAGGCCCCAATCGGAGCCATTTACATTTGAAAAAAAAAATGGAGAGTATTTGGGAATTGCGAATTTTGTCACCCGTAGATAATGTCCCAAAGTACTTTGACATGTTAATTGAGCATTTTTTAATGTGTAAAGAGGTCATTAACAGGGAATTGTTAACCCTTTCCCCCAAGGGTTTTCTTTTTTTTTTTCTATTAAGGACCACCAAGATTCAAATCATTCAATAAAAAGTAGTTTAGGCTTGACAGTGTAAGGTGTGAATTTTAACGCATTTTATGGAAACTGGCAAGTTTAAATATTATAATATATAAATAGGCCTGTTTCATCAGCCCATATTTTGAGGATTGTATTCCTCCAAATAGTAGCTTTCTGTAGCTTGTAGTAGCATAAATAATAGAACTTTTTTAAAGATGTTCTTATGCGTGTATCAGTAATTTCAAATAAAGAGAAATTCTAGCGACGGTAAGTTTAAAATATTTCGTTCAAAATGTGAGCTCTATCTGTATTTGTATTGAGAATGGCCTAGGTATGAATAATGACAGACAGTAATTATACACGTAGTATGTGACTTTGTCTCATTTGGAGTGCAACTTTCGATGGAATTAAGGTGAGTGCATGCAGAACAGTTGTTCTGTCTTTTTTAGGGGGGGGGAGGATGGGTCGAGTTGTAAAATTTCGTTACCACATCTTTTTGGTGTAAATAAATTAATCCCAAAGCTGTGAAAATAAAGTAGCGTGTACGAATTATTCTCTGTAACGTTACACATAATAAAAATAAGAAACGTTGCAGCTACGTAGAAAGTTGGTCTGAAGTGCAGTTTAACTTATGTACTGTTACAGTGGAAGTTTTTTTCTGTTATCCGTATGGTTACAGCAATACTTGTTTTGAAAAGTGCACTGTAAAAAAAATTCGGTAAATTTACCGTAAATTTTCTGTAAATTTTTCAACATAATTTCTGTATTTTTAATTTACATGAAATGTCCTTGTATTTTTACAGAAGTTTTACGTATTTCTGTTGGTTTATGAACTATGTTTGTATTTTTAGGAATGGCAATTTACAGTTATATTCTGTAAAATTTTAGAGAAATATCTGTTTTTCATATTTACAAAAATATTATGTAAGTTTAACAGACGTTTTACGTATTTCCACTAGTTTACCAAAATATAAGTTTTGCAATTATGCAAATAAGAAGGATACCTAAGTTGATAAAAGATAACACTGTAAACACTCTCCAGGGTATAGGTTATTACTGATATCACAATAAAGCAAAGTGTAACCCTCAGATTAATTCAAACTGACCTAAACTCCTTTTAACTACTTAAGTGGACGTGGCCAAAATTTTGACATAAAAATTGTAAACTTATGCTTAGGGCAGGCCTAAACTAATGAGATCTGTAGCAAAAATACTTTTTAGAAAAAGGATAAGTAGTTAATCAATACAGGTAAAGAATATTGAGATGTATGAACTGTCTTTCTTTAAAAACTTTGTAGTAAGATTACTCACTATAACCAACGTGTTACAGACGTGGTATGTATAACATTGCGTACATTATAACTGCTAACAAAATGTCATCAAAACTGATTTTAAATTCCGCCCTTTGACTTCGGCTCTCTTGCCCGAGACACGAGGGGACATTGGAAAAAAGTAAAAGCATTTTCGAATGCGACTCTAATGCATATCATTTTCATAATGTAATATTCCTTACTCCAATTCCAGATACGAATTGATATCTGGATATACCTGGCTAAATAGAGCCTTTATATGGCCATATCAAGCCAGTTGTACAACCAGATTTAGGTGCCTTGATACATTATATCAAGTTTTATATGGCCATATCAAGCCAGATATAACTTGATACAATGCAATTCCAGATATGCAAAAAAAGTTTTATATGGCCATATCAAGCCAGATATAACTTGATGAAATGCCAGTCCAGATATGTAAATAAAGTTTTATATGGCCATATCACGCCAGATATAACTTGATGAAATGCCTTTCCAGATATGCAAATAAAGTTTTATGTGACCATATCAAGCCAGATACAAATTGATGAAATGTCTGTCCAGATATGTAAATACAGTTTTATATGGCTATATCACGCCAAATATAATTTGATGAAATGCCAGCCCAGATATGCAAATAAAGTTATATATGGCCATATCAAGCCAGATATAACTTGATGAAATGCCTTTCCAGATATGCAAATTAAGTTTTATATGGCCATATCAAGCCAGATATAATTTGATGAAATGCCAGCACAGATATGCAAATAAAGTTTTATATGGCCATATCAAGCCAGATATAATTTGATGATATGCCTTTCCAGATATGCAAATAAAGTTTCATATGGCCATATCAAGCCAGATAAAATTTGATGAAATGCCAGCCCAGATATGTTGATAAAGTTGTGTATGGCCATATCAAGCCAGACATAACTTGATGACATGCCAGTCCAGATATGTAAATACAGTTTGATATGGCCATATCACGCTAGATATAACTTGATGAAACGCCAGCCCAGATATGCAAACAAAGTTTTATATGGCCATATCAAGCCAGATATAAATTGATAAAATGTCTGTCCAGATTTGTGAATAAAGTTTTATATGGCCATATCACGCCAGATATAATTTGATGAAATGCCTTTCCAGATATGCAAATAAAGTTTTATATGGCCATATCAAGCCAGATATAATTTGATGAAATGCCAGCCCAGATATGCAAATAAAGTTTTATATGGCCATATCAAGCAAGATATAACTTGATGAAATGCCTTTCCAGATATGCAAATTAAGTTTCATATGGCCATATCAAGCCAGATATAATATGATTCAATGCCTTTCCAGATATGCAACAAAGTTTTATATGGCCATCTCAAGCCAGATATAATTTGATGAAATGCCTTTCCAGATACGCAAATAAAGTTTGATAAGGCCATATCAAGCCAGATATAAATTGATACAATGCAATTCCGGATATGTAAATAAAGTCTTATATGGCCATATCAAGCCAGATATAACTTGATGAAATGCCAGTCCAGATATGTAAATACAGTTTTATATGGCCATATCACGCCAGATATAATTTGATGAAATGCCAGCCCAGATATGCAAATAAAGTTTTATATGGCCATATCAAGCCAGATATAACTTGATGAAATGCCTTTCCAGATATGCAATAAAGCTTTTTATGGCCATCTCAAGCCAGATATAATTTGATGAAATGCCAGCCCAGATATGTTGATAAAGTTTTGTATGGCCATATCAAGCCAGATATAAATTGATACAATGCAATTCCAGATATGTAAATAAAGTTTTATATGGCCATATTAAGCCAGATATAACTTGATGACATGCCAGTCCAGATATGTAAATACAGTTTGATATGGCCATATCACGCCAGATATAACTTGATGAAACGCCAGCCCAGATATGAAAACAAAGTTTTATATGGCCATATCAAGCCAGATATAAATTGATGAAATGTCTGTCCAGATATGTAAATACAGTTTTATATGGCCATATCACGCTAGATATAATTTGATGAAATGCCAGCCCAGATATGCAAATAAGGTTTTATATGGCCATATCAAGCCAAATATAACTTGATGAAATGCCTTTCCAGATATGCAATAAAGCTTTATATGGCCATATCAAGCCAGATATAACTTGATGAAATGCCTTTCCAGATATGCAAATAACGTTTTATATGGCCATCTCAAGCCAGACATAATTTTTATGATATGCCTTTCCAGATATGCGAATAAAGTTTTATATGGCCATATCAAGCCAGATATAAATTGATACAATGCAATTCCAGATATGCAAATTAAGTTTTATGTGGCCATATCAAGCCAGATATAACGGATGAAATGCCTTTCCAGATATGTTGATAAAGTTTTGTATGGCCATATCAAGCCAGATATAACGTGATAAAAATCCCTGCCAGATATGCAAATAAAGTTTTATATGGCCATATCAAGCCAGATATAACTTGATATGCTAGATATGCAAATGAGCATTTTGTTAGTTTGTTGTATTTTTTATTTGATTTGATTCTTGGACTATACTTGTTACAAATTAAGACATGTTTTGGATACAGCATCACCTTCCCAGACATTGCAGTTATTTAGTGGCTACACTTTTGTTAATACCGCAGTATACTACGTGAACTTATACAAATGATTTGCATATCTGAGCGGAGCTTGTATCTGAACCTACATTGTCATGATTTAGGAAGTTGAAAGTAAAATATGCACTACGCAGTAAACAAAATTTAGAGTCAAATACGTAATAAAGTTTAAAATAAGAAGCCCATATCACTGTGCTTACATAAAATAGGAAATTTTAAGGCATTTTTCTGTTCACTGTTATGAAATATTTTGAATTTATGTACTTAAGTCAATCCAACCTAAAACTTACATTAAATTCTTCATGGAGCTCTTAAACATTATCTGCTGGTGTTGAGGAGTATTGTTTGGTTTTCGCCCCTGGCTCTTCGCCAGAGAGTAAGGGGACTTTTGGAAAAAAAAGAATGTCTCCAGGAGGAGTGTGGACTATTAGTCCTAACTAAGATTCATAACTAAGCAGATTATGATCTGGATAAAATTTTATCTGTGCCATATAAAGACTTGATCCAGATAGACTTTATCTGGCCATATATGGTTTAGATCTGGTTCTGTTTTAGATCTGTGTTATATCTGCTCAACTTTTTATCTGATCTGATATAAATTCCATATCTGGTGGAGATATGGGCCATATATGGATATATATTCTGCTCATATAAGGACCATATCTGGCCCAGCTAAAATTTTATCTGTTCCATATAAAGACTTGATCCAGATAAAACTTTATCTGGCCATAGATGCCTTAGATCTGGTTCTGGCGTAGATCTGGGTTATATCTGCCCAATTTGTTATCTTTCCCAGATATAAATCCCATATCTGCATCAGATATGGCCCAGATATGAAATCCATATCTGGCCCATATATGGAATTTCATATCTGGGCCCATATCTGGATTTGGAGTAAGGGATGGTATGTCTGCTTTTGAACATAGGTTATCTGTAATGTCAAATTACAGAGTTTGTCGGGAAACTGCTGCCAGAAAAACTATTTTTACAATGGTTATAAATTACAGGTACTGTCTGTTTTTTTTTAACATAGTTAATCTGTAATTTCAAATTACAGAGTTTGTCGGGAAACTCTGCTGTCAGGAAAACTCTGCTTTTTTACAGATTTTTTACAGTGTGGCAGATCCAGGATTCCTCCAAAGGAAAGGGGGTCAAAGAGAGACCCAGGGGGATTACAGCTACATTCAGTTTGTCGGTACTCAGCCTGTGGGGTGTCAAGGCGTGTTTTAGTGTAATTCATTTTAGTAACTATATGAACTGATTTTTGGAACACTCCTCCACTAAAATATTCGTGTAATACAGACAGTTGCATTGCATTTCGATGTCATTGCTTGATTGGTGAGGCACTTGTTGTGTTACTTGCTCTTTTTTCTTGTATTTCTTTGCAGGCGTTTAGGATGAAGGAAGAGATGGGGGGGGGGTGAAAATGAGTCTAAGGGGGTGAGATAGGCTAAGCTGTATCAGGGAAGTGCGCTAAGACATATGTAATATTTACTAATCTAGGAGTTTGCCGCCCCTGCCCTCCCTTGTTGCAGGCCTGGTTATTTGTTACCACTTTACACACCTTATAATATGAGGACAACTTTATGAAGTGGTGACACTCTTTTACCCCTCCCCCAACCCCAACCCACTGTATATAGCTGTCCCTTTTCTGCTTTTAATTATTACGGTAGCTAACCCGATGGCAATTGTAAACATTAAAGTGGTTAGAAAACCAAAACGATTTCTCTTTTATAAAACGTGTGCGAACAAGGCATACATGAATTCGTAAAATATAAATGATGGCCAATGCGTGTGACGTAACATTTGATAAAACTGGCAAAAGATGACGATACAAAGTACGTTACATATCAACCGCAAGGGTTCCTGCCAAAAGGGCAAAATAGGGTTGTGATACAGAAAATTTTCATCTCTAAAACAACGAGTTACCTCATAACAGAATGATAGTTAAATCAAAATAAGACAACAAAGGCATAGTAACCTTATTTTCACGATAAAATGTTTTCACAAAGAGAAATTCAGTTATTTCTTGCTCAAGAATAAGTACGGTTGGTCCAAACTCTTAAAATTTTAAATGGTTGAACATCTGTTTGTCTTGCAATTCAATATGTTTTGGGATAAATAAAGCTATTGATTGAGCTTATTCGTAAGACTGAATAGTTTAATAATTGTTATAGCTACTTTCTCCGTCGCATAGCATTTTCATAAATTGTAAGGTAGCATTTCCTTCTTAATAAAGACAGGGTTAACTAAAGTTCCTAATATTCTGCATGAACTTACCGTCCAAGGAAACAGACCTTTTTTCGTTCACATGTGTTGAGTTTAAATACAAAACTACTCTTGTTTAAAAGTAGGGATTGTTAGACTAATATTTTACATAACATTTTACAAGGTTGCTGTCTAAAGTATTTACTGTGTAGGGTGGCTTGCCATGCTTTACTCAGAGTGACTTAAGTCGTCAACTATTCGTGCGGAAAATGTCACCTAAGTGCACACAACTTAACGGAAGAAATACTTTTCTGACCAAGGAAAAGAGAAACCTCAGTCTTATCATTCTCTAGAAAGGGTGAGATTAAAATTGAGCAGCTAGTTTGAACATGAAACCACAGCCTTCACAATCCAATGCGTCAGCTGAAACTGTGAATTTAAAAACTAAAAGAGTTTTTTCATGTAAATTGAAAAGTAAAATGATGTAATAGTCTGACTAGTGTTCATTGTTAAATTTTGTGCGGTATGATAATTTAAAACGTCATATCGCCCTAAACACAGCACGTTTATTTTTAGTCAACAAATACATGCTGTTGTCACGCAAACCATTTAAGGTATTTTTAATTTCATATATATATATATATATATATATATATATATATATATATACATACATATATATATATATATATATATATATATATATATATATATATATATATATATATATATATATATATATATATATATATATATATATATATATCACTAATTCGGCACTTAGGGGGAAAGTTGTTGTTGAAAAGTCGACCTTAAGGGGAAAAAATTTTCGGGTGAAATATAAGTTTCGCCTTAACGTTTCCACACACTTTTTCTATAGGAATACGTAAACTCACAAGGACGCCCTCTTAGATTTACAAACTAGATGCCATTACTTCAAAGTTGTCAAATTTACGGAAACCTAGCTGTTAACACGAACGGATGGCTGGCCATTGAAATAACGTTAATTATATATTTAGACGTTAAGGCGAATTTATTTCTTATGTATTTTATTATCATTTTTTCGCCCTATGTACAAGCAGGTATAACAATTTCCCCTTAAGGTGGGAATTAGCGTTATATATATATATATATATATATATATATATATATATATATATATATATATATATATATATATATATATATATATATATATATATATATATATATATATATATATATATATATATATATCATTGAGTGCAGGCACCTTTCCTGATTGTTCGTTGAATACCAGTTCCAAGGGCTCCGCAGCGACAAAAATAAATCCCCCTCCCCCATCACTCATGTGACAAAATACTGTACAGTCATCAAGATACAATATCTGTATTATACGCGAATTACGTTAACGATGTTCTCTTTGATTATCTCTTCAGGTATCGCGGCTGTGTGCCTCCTCGGTCATTCAGTGTTGATCCTACCCTATTAACCCTCAAATCAAAGAATGTTACAGGTAATTAAAATATTAACATCGTGATTTCTATAACAATGATGATTGGGCTATTTGGGGCGAATCTTTGTCAGAATTTTTACTTTATTACAGTGACAGTTGAATTCGTGAACCATGACGATTCATTCAAAACTTACTTGATAAGGGACTTCACATATTGTCCGTGCTGCACGACTGACATCCTTGAAAGAATTTTAAACCATAAGTGCTAACAGTAACATAGGCATACTGGGCACAGGTGACTCTTGGCAAATCATCTTTCAAAGAATTAGATTTGCAAACATATAAAACTTCGCATACGTAAGGAGTATATTCACCAGGAATTCAGTTAAAATCAAATAACACTCATTGCACAAAATAAAGAGAGATTGGATATTTTACATTAACGCAAATACAATGGGGGAATGGCATTGCACCCAAAACAAGTAAGGAAACTAAGATAATCGTGGCGAATCCGAAAAGTACCTAACATGAGTCACCATCTCGGTCGCCATGGTTACATTTCTGATATCGAGAAGTCTATTCCAGATATCAAAATAAATGCAATATTTTTATGTTTTCATAGTCGAAGGAACCTGTTATAAGCAAAGAGTAGGAGGATTGTTGCAAGTTCTAGACGGCCCTCCTGGGGGAGCGGTCTAAGGGGAAGGGGAAACATATCGGAGAAAAATTGGAAATTCAACCTTAGGGTACCTATATGCAATAACCTACTGCATTTTGTGCTGTCTTTGATATACGTTTATTGAAATTTCTCAAAGTGGACAAAAAGAGATGCTTGTTCGTTAAAGTAGGGGAGGTGAAAAAGCATACTTTGGAATCAACATTTTTGCCTTTGAAGTTAAATGCCCTCCCCCACCTGCCCTCGTCCGTCTCCTCGGTCATTCCATGTTAGCCCTACCCTATCAACTCTCAAATCCACTAATATATAATATTAACATCATTATGCTTAGAACTAGGGTCACTGGACTGTATGAGACGAACCTTTGTCAGATTTTGTACGTTATCATACTTACTGTTCTCATTCGTGACCATGCATTCATTCAAAACTTCCCCTATTCTCCGTGTTGCAGGACTGACATTCCGTACAGGATTCTAAACTACACGTGCTCGCAGTAGGCTAACGTAAGCACCCTGGACAAAAGTGCCACTTGGCAAATCATCTTTCAAAAGAGTAGATTGCAAAGATATCAAATTATTTTGCATTTGCAAGGAGTTATTACGCCCGAAATTCAGTTCGAATCAAATAAAACTTTTCATAATACAAACAAAAGAGAAATTGAATATTTTACATTAATACAAATACACGGGCGGGCATGACATAACACCCAAACAATTATTCAAGGAAATAAGAAAAGTACTTTACTTGATGCACTCCTCCGTCGTCATAGTAACATTCCTAATCTCGAAGAGTCCTTCTTAATATCATAATAAATGCAATATATTTTGTAACTCCATGAGTTTGATATTTTGATATTTGATATTTTTTTCGAATTTGACAAATTTTGTAAAAAGTATAGAAAAAGGTGAGCCCGTTTATACAAAAATGTGGATGTGAAGGGAGCATGGGGAGCATGTATTTAATCAATATTTTTAACTGCAATGCTTAAACCCCTTCAACCTACCGCTGCCCCACCGTCCTCTCGTCGCTGTGTATATTCTTAAGGTACCTTTGAACTTCACACTGAAGGCGTTTCTGTATTGTATTATCACGTTTCTTTGAAACCTAGGCAGTGGTTCATGATAATAGGTATTTTAATTTTACATCATAGGTCATGGGCGTTAATAACCAACAGGTCTTCCATCGAGTGAACTATGGAAACGTCTTTGTATCTTGCTGACAATCTGCATGATAAAAGCACGGACGCTATGTAAGCAAAATGGGGATGGGTTGGCATAAGCTCTCACAATATCCATTCTCTGCGTAGATATAAGGATAGAAGTGCTACTTTGGTAAGAATGTTTTTAGAGCCATCTTTAATAAAAACGAATATAATTGCGTCACTTTGCATCTTAACTCTTAACGAAATCAACAGTCGTCTGAAGAAGAAGGGTTCATTTCTTCAGAATTGCGATTCTTCACTTACACATTCAAAGAGGTTTCGTAATAGGTTTAGTCTCAGGACGGTTTTGATCTACTTTTCAATGTGTATTGAACAACGGATAAAAATGAATAATAGTGCAACTTTGTACAGCCTCAATGCTCTTGTTCATTGACCTTAACCCTTCTTGTTCTAGGAGTACGTCACTTAGATTGGATTTAACTACACATCAATACGAATGTGTTATATAGTGTCAGCAAGATAAAAAGGTAAAGTTCAAATACGGTTTCAAATAGGTTCGCTTATGTTCAAGTTCGGTTTCAAATACAGTTTAAATACGGTTCAAGTCCTCCCTTTTAGTCGCCTCTTACGACAGGCGGGGAATACCGTGGGCATATTCTACAACCCCCAGCCCACAGGGGGATTCTTACAATATTCCTGTTCTAGGAATTACGATATCGTAAGGCTTACTACATTAAGCGTTAGTTGAAAACAGGTTTGAGTGTTTGAGTGTTCATGTAGATCTTATAGCCTAAGGGGGATCCGCTGTGTTGTCCCGTGCAATGCACCGTGCTTGCAAAAAAGTTAAACACAATGGATGCAAAATGGGCAATCACACCTTCGCGGCACTGCCGAGCGCCGCGCCGGTGTGGCCACCTTTAAGTTATACCTTATGTTTAATATTTCCAAGCGCGGCCGGGCGCAGCTCAGCGCATCGTCCAGTGCGATGCCCCCTTGATAAGTCTGGACAGGACTTGATGTCACCCCGTTGTAGTCTAGGTCACAGTATTTACATACTGGATCAAAGTCTACTTGGAAATTTGCACAAGTTTTCGTTTTTCGGTTTCCGTTTTGACCCTTTTGACAATCTTGAAAAATGAAGATCGGAAAAGGATGACCTTCTGAGTAACCGTGTATGTTCCTTCAGAAAATTATTGTTAATCGATATTCAGCAGCTGTTTTTTTTTTAAATGAGCTACTTTGCTGAAAAAGACGGTATAAACCTTAAATCAGCATTGTTTACTAATCTATAAATATGCATATGTAATGTACCAAATACTTGAAAATCTAAAGTGCGAATGCCGGTATGCATGCTTGTTACAAATTGCGTTACTCCTATGAGTCTTTACCGGGCATCCTTATAATCGGTCACTGGGACGTCTTAACGAAGAGAACATCTGCATTATCTAGTCACCCTATACATTTGATTGCATATTGCAAGTAGCATCTGTATACTGCAGACCTATAACAGAATTCTGCATGCAAAAATTGGCTTTCCTCGTTATTAAATTTGAAATGCCTGCGTTACAGTTTGTCAAATTTCTCGGTTTGAACTCAGAACTTTACTTAATATGTAACATTTTTTTCGTCAAGCATATATTTGCCGTTGAGTTCTTCACTAACCCTTTCTTTTCAGCTTACATTGGTCTAACCCAGTTACGTTTATTCTTTAGTGGAAATACCCAAGATAGTTTATTACAAGGTAACTTGCAAAAGCATCCCGGGAAACTATTCAAGTTGGTTTTACAATATATGGTATGACAAGAACTGAAGACATCAGTAGTCGGTCTTGATCAAACATATGACTAACACCGGGCAATGCGATAGTCACAAGTCTACTTCCGGTGGGCACAAAAAAGCAGTCCACGCCTACAATCAAAGCTGTGGGTTTCGATTAATTGGTCCAAGGTAGACCTGCATCACTGAAAAAAAAACTTGACTTTAAGTTTAAGCTAGTTTTCAGTCACCTCAATATCATCGTCACAGGTACTTGTAAGGTAAGTAAGACGAGTTTGGCAAGAATATGCTGATTTATCGAAACAAATTTGGCGCGAGTGCTTATTCGCTTTAAACAATCGTCACGTTTCACATTCTAACAAGCGCCATGTATAAATGATAAGAAGTTGATCACAAATACAGTAGTAAGAGAAGTTCATGATGCCGTATCGGTGGTTTGTTGCTTCATATTGTACCACGAGATCTGTTGGAATGGAGAAAATCGTCCCATCTACTCCCTTAGAAAATAATACAGTTACGTGTCTGATCATCTTTTTGGTGACCCTCCAGTGATGGCTTATGTGGGCCATGGATGGAATGACCATTCTGAAGATGCGACGACCGCCTCTCGGGTACGTGGCCTTAGGACCGTTTGAGGGGCGATTGCCGAAGCAAAGACAGGCCAATGGACTTTCCTGCGGCCTCTTCACCCATCCTGATGTACAGGGGCGTTACTATTTTTTCTGGGGGGGGGGGGCTCTGGGGGCTGGAGATTTTTCTGATGGATTCCCGTCTACTCTCTAGATGGAGCGCAACTATGGATTGGCGCCGAGCTTTCTAAGAAAATTTGAGATTTTAATACATCCCAGATCCCCGGAAATGGCACTTGCCAGTCTTGATAGCAGCCATCAAGATAGGCAATTTTGTTGAAAAAAAATGTAACGTTTGATTTTATTTTATGCTCAAACACATTCTATCCAAATTTATTCAAAATTATTCAGAGTGGAGTTATCCTGATGGATGTTAGTGGATTGATTGGAATGGTGACTTTCCACAGCTAGAGTCTTCGTCAAGATGAGTTACCCAGTCGAGTGAGATTTATTTTTGCCCAGATCGCTAGTGGGGTTGGGGGCGCGCGACGATTTTGTGAGGGGGGCTCACGCCCCCAAAGGCCGGTGATTCTCAAACGCGGCCTTAGAGCAGCATGATGCACTGTCGGTGCGGCCCTTAAATTGATGTGTTTTCCAAGCATCGTATTGGACAAGACAAAGGTAGCAGCGTTGCAGAGCCAATGATGCAT
This sequence comes from Holothuria leucospilota, assembly GCA_029531755.1. Classification (NCBI taxonomy): domain Eukaryota; kingdom Metazoa; phylum Echinodermata; class Holothuroidea; order Aspidochirotida; family Holothuriidae; genus Holothuria; species Holothuria leucospilota. The sequence goes on from JAIZAY010000316.1 coordinate 36,031, forward strand.
GCTTACATGTATTTTAAATTATTTAAGCATTTGAAGTTACTACTTGACTCCTTCCAAATTTGTTGTGAAGTGGTGCTAGGTTGCCTACGTAGCAGGCTGTATGACATAGTACCTTTTCAGTCATAACTATGGGATGTTTTGTTTTGTATACCGTGTTGTTTTATACACGGGTGGAGTATGGTTATGCAGCGGTGCAATTGCTGATTGTGTGTATAATAAAAGTGAAAAAGCTTGCACAGGCCTGAAACCAAGCTTTTTCAAAGGGGGTTCGTTAGGCATGATCAAAAAGGTGGAAGAAGGACCAGGAAATGGCACCTTTATTTGCTCTAGGGGGACCACCAACCCAAGGCCCCGACAATGGTGACTGATGGCCGGAAGGATAATAAAAAGCAAGGAAGTTCTGTAGAGTGCGAAGGGCGCCGGAACTTTGTTGATTTTATTGAGAGAGCTTTCTTTCTGAGGGCAAAACTTAACGCAGTCAAGCCTTTGATGTGTAGTGTACAATTCCAGTAAAATTGGGTGCGAAGACAGAATAAAAAGATGAAAACAGGTATTAAGTATTTCGAAGTCACCAGTTGACTTCTGCCAAATTTGTCCTTCTGAAGTGGTGCTAGGTTGCCTACGTAGCAGTCAACACGGTATATTCCTTTTTCAGTCATAACTATGGTGCATTTTGTTTTGTGTACCGTGTTGATTTAAGCACGGGTGGAATATGGTTATGCAGTGGTGCAATTGCTGATAGCGTTACTGTATAATAAAAGTAAAAAAGCTGACACAGGCCCGTAAACAAGCTTTTCCAAAGGGAATTCGGTAGGCTGGATCAGGGAGCTGAATGAGTGATCAGTAATTGGCACTGCGATTTGCCCAAAGTTGGCCAGTGATCCAAGTCCCTGACAATGGTGACTGAGAGCCGGAAGGATAATGAAAAGCAAGGAAGTTCTGTCGAGTGCGAGGCCGAAAGTTTGCGGGTTTATGGAAAGATCTTTTCTGTTAAGAGCAAACCTTAACGCAGGCAAGCTTTTCATGTGTAGTGTTCTATTTCAGTACAATTGGGTGCGAAGAAAAATGAAAAGGGGAGGTGGTGCTGAAGTGTGGAAGTGGTTCATTGGGAAAGAGGGTTCGCTCGAACCCCGTGTTCACGCACATGTTGTAGCAAAAATCTTTCCTTTTCAAATTTTTTGGTGAGGTGATTGTGCAATTTAAAATCGTATGGTATTGAACGTGTGTTGATTGATTACTGCAATTAAAATCTCTGAAGGTCATTTTTCAATATACTTGTAAAAAACAAAATGAAGTGCAATTGCTGAGTGGCATTACCCAACTACGCGTTTGCAACGTTTCATCTGCGCTTACTTTTTCCAGAGTTCTGTTAAATTATTCAATTCCCTTACAAAATGAAAGTGTGGCATGCCACATGTGAACACACATAATCACATGTGGCAGGCCATATGAAAATGTATAAGGAAAAAAGTGCGGTAATGAGTGGTGACACATGTGGTATTCGAACCAATCTGACACACAGGACCACGCTTTTTCCTGCATGATTATCACACCTTGAAATCTGGGTCAAAGTGGGGAAAGCCGTGTCAAGATAACACATGTGGCAAACCAGGGTAAAGTGTGACAAACAAGGCAAGTGAAAGAAATCCAATTATTGAATGTACTTTACTCAGCACCACAGCTCTCCACACATTTCCACACTTACCCACTTTACCCCAGTTTGTCATATGTTACCTGGGTCAAAGCGTGTATTTTGGTTTTCCACACCTTGCCTCGTGTCCAACCTGTGTCAGTGCATGGCACTTTGGAAACGTGTGTCAAATGTTTATTAACGACACACATTGTCATGAAATATTCTACAGAAATTTCATGACTCTTCTCACCCCACCATAGTTTTCCACAGTTTGACACAGTATTTCAACTGTGAACTTTTTCCACACATTTTTCGTAAGGGAATCAAATATTTTGGTATGCAGCCCTCAACCTCAGTCCCGCTTGTCTCTCTGACTGCCTTTTAGAATAGCTGATCTCACTGGGGGACCTAGGGTCTTTGTTTGGGAAGCCAAACTGGTGGGACAGTGATATAGGGGAAGGGTCTAAGGAAACATTTCTATAACTGAATGCCCTCAGATGCGATTAGGTGCAACAAAAGTGTATAATTGTGAAAGTAAGTTTTTTTCTGGAAAATTTCGTTTTCCTAGATATAATTCTGGATAAAAAAAATCTGGTATTTATAGAATAAAGTAAGGATGATCTTTCTCAAAGGCTCATAGGTTGTGGAATTTCATTTTCCTTTACAACTTGCCTTAGCTGGAAAATGGTGCTAAAATCACAATCCCCATACGTTAAAGGATTCCGTTTCATAAATTATAGTACATCATATTAGGAACTGGCAAGTATAGTAAATCACGGTCAATTATGCAGATGTCCAGTCCAAATCCTGAAACTAAACTTCAGTCTCCTGACCCAACTGGTGACGAAATGTTCAATGACACAGCCTGGGTCTGGCAGGTTATCTCTATGTGCCTGAAGAAGGATATTAGCGCCTCTAGTCTGTCCTCAGTCATGGTTGAACGAAGTGAAGTCACCTTCCGTTCGACTTTCAAGAAACATCTTTCTGGTTCAACATTTGACACAGGAGTGGTTGCGCTGATTTCAGTAACTTATGAATAGTCGGATAGGTAACTGAGTGACAAATATTCAATGCAGCAATTGCAGCGATAGGACGGGGCCTGCCTCCGATGTCGTACTCATTTTCCACTTGTTTTGAATACGGGCTTGGTATACGGGCTACATACAGTGATGGTAAGAGCCATTCAGTGTCGGACTTTTAAGCGGAAGCACTTTCTGGCCATCTTTGACTGGGGCCAAGCGCCCCCCCCCCCCGTTGCCCCACTTGGATCTGCCAGTAGCTGATGTAGAGTTAATTGGTCACTAGTCCAGGGTAAGTGCGAGCTGCCGTAACTTCATCCTTTTCAGTGTGCGGTTTATCGCAACCTACTTAGTTTGGAAAGCCAACATCCGTACGATGAACATCGGAATAATCATACTGGCTACTCACGAATGCTAGACGCAGAATTGTAGACAGGGATGGGGTCAGAGGGACATTAGTCCCGTCGGGGGCATTTTCTCCTCCATGTAAATTTCACTTTTGACGGGAAACCTTGAGAGTTACGATAAAGTAAGTAGTCCCCCGCCAACGACCAACCGAGGCGAGGATTTCTTAGTTTTGCCCCAAGGAGGGCAAATTCGTCCATGAAAACTTGAAATTTTGAGCTGGTCTCCAATAGGAACCTCATATTGTATGCGCCCTGCGACCTCCTAAAATTTCACATCACATCGCCCATCCTTTCGGCAACCCGTTACTTTTGCCGGAGCTTCGATAACGCTACTTTTCACCTTTCTCCTACAAAAATATGTTTTGCACGATGCCTCTAATACCATCACCCAGCCACTACTTCTCATGGGCCCCCCAAAATTTATCTGTGCACGACCTCCATCTTTCCGTCGGGGAGCTTGACACCTTTTCGGGCAGATCATTTCGCCTACTGGATTTGTAGACACTAATTTGTGTATTATAGTGCTTGTCTCTCGAGATAATGCCAACTGGAAAAGTCAAAGTTTCTGAGCAACCCGTTTGCTCGTGTAAGACGATGTTAAAGTGCAGGTTACCCTCTAAAGGAGCCGTTTCCTATGAAACATCCGTACATCTGAAGCTCTACCACTGTGTGAAATAGATACAACTTCGGGCCTCTTCAGTATGGGTTTCGCTTTTGGGTGTCCTCTTTCAAAGCCTGCACGAGATCCTCCCCTGCGGCCCTCGAATTCAAGCTAACCTATGCATTTGACCCTTACCCTCCGAAAATTTTGGGAAGCACTGATCTAAGCAGATTGCAACCATCTTTTGATGAGCTGCGTATCAAGGAACTTTTTGGCAACTAATGTGTACATGATTGTCGGTGTAACATATTGTAACGCCACTTCGTTGTCAGTCAAAGAGCAGTGCAGTCTGCCGTCGAGGAGAAATTACTGCGTAGCCGGCCATACATTAATAATTGTGTCAAAGAAAATACAAAATCATATGGGAATAACGGCTACATCTCAGGCTTATGTACAAATGACAGTAAATGTTTCAACATAGAAGAATTTAAGCAAAATTTCGTACCCAGTGGCCTATTTAATAGTAGCCCTGGTCCGTTACAGTATTCTACTTGCCTGGATAAATAAATGTGCGACACCGGAACTGACACTTCGCCTAGCGAAGTGACTGGCGGGAATGTTTCGGCAACCCCACGTTGGATCCCAACCTATGGTTCGAAACTAAGGCCTCTCCTTACTTTTTTGTGTGGGGACTGCTTAATTAACTGGTACATTTTATAACTCATGAGATTTCAAAGGGAGTGAGTTGAGATGCATTTTGGCAAACATTTTTTGTCGATCAAATAGACACTGCGTTTGGTCAAGCAACATATTATTGGCTCCTTTTTTCAAAGTACCAAACCTGCTACGTGAACAAGCCGCATTCAGGAATGTTATGTGCACCCTGTTATGTAGAGTGCAGTGCACGGCACATGTAAGTTTTAATTGAGCTTACCTATTATATAGACAGTACTTTCGGACCTTCACTAAAAATATCAAACACAGAAAATGTCGTAAACTTCATAAATTCAAAAAAATTAGAATGTATTTGGCCTAAATATTTTAAGAGGATGAGACTGTCTCACTTTCGTCAAACATTACTTCAATTACAGAGCCTTAGCCTGCGGGAGAGGGGGAGGGAAAGACGCGCCCCCCCCCCCCCCACACCAAAAAAAATTGAAAAAAAAAAAAAAAAAAAAAAAAAAAAAAAAAAAAAAAAAAACCTAGTGAAATTGATAACAACTCAGTTGTCCAGATTATACTTAACAGAACCTGGGAAATCGCATAAAAATGTTCCCTTTTTAACAAATTGTACACTTATGAATTATGAATCTCTGTCCTTTATGATGCCACAACATAGCTGGACTCAATTTTGATCTTAAGCATTGTTTATCACGGGGTGCAACATCATGCTTATATAAAATAGTCTATAATTGCCTTGATAAATTCAATGAGCTTGTTAAAGCCTTGTCTCCTCTTTTTGATTTCTTGCCGAAGGCAAAAGGAATCTGTGTAATCACGTTGGCGGCTGTGTGTTTATGGCTTTGTGCTTGAGCATGTGTGTGTGTGTGTTTGTGACGTTTGGCTTATAATCACTATACCTCAAGACAGCAATCATGGATAGTTCTCATACTTGGAATATAGAATTTTCATATTGAGAGCAGGATCCCTATTATTCTGGTGAAGGTCACAAATCAAGTGAGGTCACAAACGTAAAATGCCGAACACCTTGTAAACACGATATCTTTAGGTAAGAAGCTGGGTGCTTTTCATTCTTGGCATGTAGATGCGGTGTGGTCGGTAGATGGACCCTCTTGTTTTTAGATAATTTTAAAGGTTATCTTAGGTCACCGGAGGTGAAAAACGAAATTCTAAAAAGCTGCCTGTAACCACGATATCTCACAAGATAGCAATGATGAACAATTTGACGTGATATATAACTTTATCATATAAAGGGAAAGAACCCTATTGTTTTCAGCAAAGGTCAAAATCATTTCAGGTCATCAGAGGTCAAAAACCGAAAACCTTAAATAAACATGAAATTTCAAGACAGGTGTAATGGATCCTTTGCATACTTGTTACTTTAAATTAAGAGAAAGGGGACCCTGTGGGTTTGTTGGAGGTCGAGGGTTGTTAGGGCTGATTTTTTTCTAAGATAAGGTTATAAAGAAAACCATTATTTTTCACCAGTAATAATTCAGATTTGAATTACCTAATTATAAACACGTGTTTAAACTCGGTTTCTCACACAGACGGCCCGGATTCTGAGACATTTTTTTCTGATTTTTTATTATCCAATTTTTTGTGAGATCCAAAGGTCATGTGAGGTCAAGACGGGTCAAACTGTGAAAACATTGTAAAAATTGATGTAGACAAGTAGGATAAATTCGGGGAATGAACCTCGGTGTAACAAAATACCCTCGTTTCGGCAAGGAATCACTAAGCCTTTGAGCTTTCTGGTTTACTACAAAGTTATTTCACTGAATACGTTTTTCAAGGTTATCTTTTCTTCTTGGTGCTTAGTTTCTAAAGCATGAAGTTTCGTAAAATATTTAGATGACACTTTTCAAGTCTAAAAGGTATCCTCTTTGCCAATCTGAGAGGTACTTTTAAGGAAACATTAGATAGGGGCCTTCCAAGCAGCACGTTATGAGGGGAAAGGTTCCCACCAAGTCTTTGTAGGCTGTGATATATTTCACCGTGTAATGCCACATGCAGCCAACAAACCATTCATAATAAGGCTTTCTAAAAACATATACTCAATTCAAAAGCTTTGTAAAAGATAATAACATTTTAATTTGTATCCAAACAACCTACTACAGTGAGGCAAACCTTTCTTAAAGAGGGCGGCCTTTAACAGCACCCTTTCCCGAAAACTCAGACAAAAAGAAAATTATGGGCACTAAATGTGATTATTCGCAAACCTGTGAACAGTTCAAAGCTTTCCTTAATAAACTAGCACCATTTTGCATCGTAGCCAACTTACATACACAAAACATTCTCAAAGAATAGATTTTTCACCCCGGCTCCTATACACCTCCCAATAAAAAAGACACAATAGTCAATTCAAAGGTTTGTCAAACAGAGCACAAATTTACACCGAAACAACTTTTCTTAAATATCTCCATTTAGACCTCTCCTATTAGATCACCCGCCTTGTAGTTGCACTAGTGGCAAAGAAATGATCCACCCGCCTGCTATAACTGCTTAAGGTGCGAGACTGGACCCTGTCATGAAGTGCACCCTAGAGATTTTGCTACTGCACTGTAGAATGTAGGTTTGATCTACTATTTGCCAGGAATTACATCGGAGTAGAAAATTTTAAGTACTTTCTCGAGTTTCGACTGGAAGCTTGTATTAGTTCGATCGTTTGTTTGAATAGTGTCTTATATCTTATGAATAGTACACATGTATGTTGACAATGAGATGCAGTGTCTAGAAAATTCCTGTCCTGGTATAACAATATTATGTGAAGATGCACAGACTAACAGATAAATACTGCTAACTTGACTATTTACAGAAGGCAATTTTAGAGATTTTGCATTGCATTTCCATCCTACACAGCGTGGAACATAGTTACATACAATTTTTACTACAGGCAAAGGTAAAAAATGTTGATGAACGATAATAAAACACCTAATTTTTTTAGCCTTTTCCTTTCTTTCGATATTATAATAAGTAAATACAGGGAACTCTTGCCCGTGTTTCCAGAATCTGATCATTTCTTCTTTTTATTTCACAGTTTTGTGGCAGTGGGCTAACCAGACACCGTGGTACATGCTTAACTTACAGTCAGGTCGATGGGAGGTAATATGCTTAACATCCTTTATATTGTTCACGTATTCTTCACGGTATTTATTATGGTTCATGTGGGGTAACTGAAGTCATTAACATATGTATAGTTTTCAGAGAGTCTACTCAGGCTTTTTGGTACGACGTTATGTTTACTTAGTCTTAACCTGCAGTTAGAATTGTCTTTCTCTCTGTCAGCTAACAAAAGTTTTCTTATCTTCAATGCCCCCTCTTATAATTATTGAGTAGTCCGGTTAAGTTTTCTTGTCAAATTCCCAATAACTTCCGTTGGACTTAAAAGGTATGGTAATGCATACTTTCGAAGTTTTAATACCCCATTACGTTTTTTTTCTTTTTTTTTCATGAAACGAGATTTTTAATTTTCGTCACAAAATAGTACCTACCCACAAAGGCGGGTGGAATCCTTTGTTATCCAGCTTTTTTGACATATTTTCGGCCAGAATTGCGTCACGGGTTATTAAACCTTTTCAGGCAAAGTCACTTCCAGTTGTTACGCTGTCCTCTATAGTTTCTCCTGTTTACCCACAGATCATAAGCACCTGTTTCACTGTATACATAAAGGAATGATTATTTGCAGAAGACGCATGAAATATTTGACAAAAGTGTCAAGGAAACTATCCGTTCAATTGCTTAGTAATCAAATAATAGGATAAGAGACTATACACCGGTATAAGCTGCCAGTTTTTTTTTTCTTTGATTTTTTAGCAAAGCAGCGAATACTGGTTTTCTTGAACTTCATTGCACTTTGTCGTTTCAGCCAATTGCGATCACTAACCAATTGAAAACGTGGTTGATATTAAGTTTGTAAACTGTAAACTTTTTTTTTTCTTTTGTTAAGCAAACTTCATTTTTATATAGTCCCTCGAATCAAATCTTAAAATTAGTACTTTCACCAGTGAGGTTGTATTAGCTGGGAATACAGCGGAAATGTTTCAATAATTAATGATAATCTAATTTGATCCACCTTAGGGCGTGGGGAATATCCTCTAACCTGAGATCACTGCATATAACTGATATTGAACTCTTTTGTGTGGTACCTAGGCAACCTCATCCTTGCCAAATTAATGTACTTCTATGCAAAACGACTTCTTGTTGCCACCAAACAAGCAGGTGCGCAAAGTACAGGAATCGCCTACTATTGCTGTATGCAGATGGGCAAAAGGGGTGTAACGCGCGGCCAAAATGTGCGGTTCGGGGATTGACCTAAAATTGCAAACTATTTACACTTAAAACAGGAAAAATGATAACAGAACACAGCCTTTAAAGTCAGATTGATAAAGATAATCAAAAGAACAGATAATTTAAAGATCAGATTACAAGGCGAAGTCCCATGCGTCAACCAGCCGTCTCAGGCCACGCCCCTGACATCTGCCAACACTCACGGTCACCGGTGGTCCCCTTCCTCTGTAGCCCTCCACCTGGATCAGCCAACAATCTCAGGTAACGGGTCTGGCGTCAGCCTACGCCCACAGTCACCAGTCGTCCCTCTGTGGTGCTCTCCGCCAACGTCAGCTAACGCTCACAGTCTCTGGTCGCCTTCCTCTGGGAGTCCTCCGCCAACACTTCACTGCACAAAGGGTCGACTCACGTCCTTAATTGAACAAAGGGCCTTCAGCAACTACCTCTATGTTCAACGGGACTTACCATGAGGCTAGAATTCAATAGGAGGATTTAACCATCAGGCGACATAAGACGTCTATATTTTTCACCCGGGAAAATGGCCTTTTCCCGGGGAACTTTGGCTAAACGAGCCTATTGAATTCTAGCGGCATGCGCAAGTGCTTAACTGAGGGAAAGGCCTCTGCAATTACTTCAATGTGTAACGGGATTTACGCAAGTGCTTAACTGTAGAAAAGGCCTCCGCAACTTCTTCTACTTCACTGTGTAAGGGGTTTACTCACGTCCTTAGTCGTACCAAGAGCCTTCCGCAACTACTTCTATGTGTAACGGGACTTACGCAAGTGTCTAACTGTAGGAAAGGCCTCCGCAACTACCCCAGTGTGTTACGGGACTTACGCAAGTGCTTAACTGTAGGATAGACCTCCGCAACTCCTTCTGCTTCACTGTGTAAGGGGTTGACTCACGTCCTTATTGTACAAGAGGTCCTCTGCCAAAATACTTAAGCGGGTAACCTAGAATAATTCTGCGCCCTCAGAACGTCGTTAAAACGGATCCTACGAGAGTCAAATTTCCCTCTATCTGCCTTCCAAAAAGGCGATTTCTTTTTGAGGGACGAAGAACTAGTTCCTCCGGCCCAAACTTTCACAGAAACTTTGAACTTTTACAAAGGCGAAGTGTTGTCAGAAGTTTTTCTAGAAAGGAATTACTTTTTGGGGTGCGAAAAGGTTTTTTGTAGAACATTGGAAAACAAAATTAACAGCTTAATTCTATAATTTCTACAGCTTAGCGTTACTAAATCTTGCTTTCCACCAGGCTACTTCTACCTCGTTTTCTCTCCGTGTAGTTTTCGGCAAGGCACAATTTTCTCATCCGAAAATGGCTTAAACAGTTCACAAACGTGTATCCTAACTAGCGTAATTCAGATTACGCCAGTCCAAATTAACAGCTTAATTCTATAATTTCTACAGCTTAGCGTTACCAAATCTTGCTTTCCACCAGGCTACTTCTACCTCGTTTTCTCTCCGTGTAGTTTTCGGCAAGGCCTCTTACTGCGTCGCACTTGCTTTTTTCACCCTCGTAATTCTCGCAGTGGCTCTTTGTCTCTTTTGTTCCCCCGTGCAATTCTCAAAGCGACTCCTTTCGCATCTCCACGTGTCCTTTTAAACCACGGCGCGATACCCAATCACAAGTTCGAAACTCCTATGCCACTCCCACCCGCGTGAAGCCTAGTATACAGTACTATGCCAAACTTTCTTCACGAGAGCGACGAGAATAACCAATCAGAGTTTTCCCATGTAATCGTTTTACAGCAGACAGGTGATTGTCGGCAGGACATCCTGCTTCCGGCGTCTGGTTTCCTGCGTCTAGTTCCCCCTTCCCGCTTCCTGCTTCCTGCTTAGTTTAGATATCCTCGGCGCGTTTAAGAAAAATAAGACAGAAAATCTCAGCTGCGTTACAGGGACATAAGTCTGAATTTTGATGACTAGTTAAATTATCAGTTGTCACATCGGCTTGCAAGCTGTAGAATGCTTACTATTGTTCAGCATGTGACTAACACAATAACGGATAATTTGTAAAAAGCGTCGAAACGAGTGGAAATTTTGAAATCATAAGCAATCAAGCGACTGGTTATGGTAAGGAAATTGGTTAAATGATCTGTCGTGCAACTAAAGATGTAGCTGACGACGTGATCGTGTGACACTGTCATCTCGCTAATTTGTTAAGAACGATTAAAATTATTGAAATTTCAAGAAAAATATGAAAAGCGATTACAGCAAGCAACTAGTAGAGAGCAAAGAAATCTCTCGCATAAATCTGCATCTAATACCACAACCCTTTTTAAACGAATTAAGGTTGTCGTCGAACATTTTTCCATAATTTTTCAAGAATTCTGACGGTAGGTTTGCGACAATTCCAACAAAAAACTCTTAAAGAAGAGAAATTTGAATACAAATTAAATCGTTTCAAAACAACCACCACTTCCTTACGAAACGGTCATGTTCCTGTTAAGACACCCATTACTTGGGAGAAAGGAAGGTCTGCGAGAAATTTGTCACCCCTCCATAATTCGTAACAAAATGCCCTGGAAGAGACCAGAGTTTGCCCAACGGGGGAAGGGGGTGGTTGGCAAACTCCCCAAAGGGTGGCCACCAGCCGGAAGCCCCGACAAAGGCGAAGTGTTGTCAGAAGTTTTTCTAGAAAGAAATTACTTTTTGGGGTGCGAAAAGGTTTTTTGTAGAACATTGGAAAATTCAGATTTTGTAGAGGAAACCCAAAATTTGAGGGTTACATTGAAGGACAGTTGGGAATTTGGAAAATTTGTAGAAATACATTTTTAAAACTTGAGGTTTCTTTTCAGAACTTGCCTTCCAGAGAAACTAAGTTATGTAAGCCGTTGAGGCGACTTGTGGCCGTAGGGGGGTACATGGCGGCATCCCTGGAACTTAGAAGAGTATTTAAAAAAGTGGTTAAAATTTGACGGCTCCTGGTTTTGACGGTTACTGGCATTTCAAATAAATGAAAAAATTCAGCTGTAGTAATAATGCAAAGATAAAATGCATCCCATACGCACGTTAAATTATGTAGAATTTCCTTAACTTATTCATTAAAATTGCAAATTTGTAATTGCGATAAATTAAGCGCCCTCAGTTAGATGGTATCAGCTTGTCTTTTGTATTTTTCCCACAGAACGAGGATGACGGATCACAGCCAACAGAAGAAGTTTTTGAAACAGCGGTAATGCCATATTAATGATATGTAATCCCAACAGTCTTTATTGAAATTTAAGTTTAGAGACGGGCGCAATCCATTTCCTCCCATTGACTATGTACTACCTACCACAATTATGATTAAGGACTATGAAACGCATGGAAAGAGCCAAGTTTAAACATGAAAACGAAAAGACCTTTTAGTCCAACTTCGCAGTTTCCGAAACTCACTTCACATCAAGGTATGTCCAGTCTACTAAAAACCGAAATGTGCTTCCAACTATTCAGTAGGGGAGTGGGTAGGGAGAAGTCTCAGTACGTGGATGATAGTGTAGATGATGGTGAACAGCGCCATCGGCTAGTTTCTAAATTTATCATAACATGACAGAAAGAGCTACAAAATTTATTCACTGCTAAATAGCAGACTTTAAAGATTACAGTGCATGATGAGGACTGGGAGTATAAACAACAGGCGCCATGCTAAGATGTAGTACATGTGCGTATGTAATATTGACTGTTTGAAAGTTTTACTCTCAGTTCTCATGATCTTTTGTATGCTTAGAGTAATCATTAAACTCTGCTATTTAGTTACACTATGTTCATCAAAGGTCTTACCTTCTCAGTGAATTTGTGTATTTTAGAATATGACGTCCCTTTAATTGGCCTTGTTTCTCTTCATAGGTAACACCAATCGTTTGTTAACATGAAAATTATAAAGGTCTGAACTTGAAATTAGAGTACGATATCAGCAAAGAATTGTGGGAAGCAGACCTGTAAAATGTACAAGCTTTGTTAAAATTACGTGTTTAGTATAGTCAAAGAGGGCAGGGGTGAAGTGTAGTTTTCGCCCCCGACTGCATGGTCAAGTGGTTAGAGCATCCGACTTGCAGCCGGAAGGTCTGGGGTTCGACTCCTGGCCGAGTCATACCAAAGACTTTAAATATGGAACCTACTGCCATTGTGCTTGGTGTTCAGCATAAACAATGGAGTAGGAAAAACAAGTCAGTGAGCCACAACTGGAAAAAAGCTGTGGCCGGCCCGACTTAAACCAATTGGTTAGAAACTGAGCCGTAAAACCTCATCTAACTAACTAACTAACCCAGGAGCTTTTTTCTTTACATTTCCTACTTTCGCAGGTACATGCGCTTGGCCAGTACTAGAGATAGCCCATCCGTCAGGTTATCTCACTGACGTATCACTCATATATTTTATTAAATTCTCGTAGTAATTGTAATTGCTCAAAGTTGATTTGGAAGTGCGTTATTTTTTTTTCGACGAGCTTTCCGCGTATCGATGCAAGTCTTATACTGTAAGATTACCAAGTTAAAACTATTTTGACACTAGCACACCTTTGCAATTGTTCAACACATTTTCAACTAAAAATGTAAGAAAGATGGCCCAGTCTAAAAGTTATTGGACTGCAACAGCTTGCAACACTCCAAGGGCGATGATAGAGCATTTTACCTTTCCTTGTGCCAGTGAATCATGAAGTTTTACAAAGCTAGTATAGTGAAATCTTCATACTAATGTTAACAGGTTGCCCATCAAGAACGTTCCCTTCAATCTCACTAAAAGTCCAGCCTGCTTTTACAGGGGAGAGTTGAGCAGAAACGGTCTCTTAAAACACCGTGCATGGAGTCATTCATTGATACGTTGAATTCAGCAACAGTAAATGTCAGTTTCATTGTGGTTTCATGGATGTTTTAACGAGGCTGCTATATATTCTAGATGACCAGATGCTATCTAACGCAACCTCTATATTTTGATCATTTTGAGGACGTATGCTCTCTCTTTTCCTGAGTGTCTGTTCCGAAATGCATGCATGTAAGTTTCACTGCACAATGCAAGCGACGCGTGTGCAAATGTGTCTCTTTGTACTTAATTGCCAGATGACAGGTTTTCATTTCAAAATGTTCTATGGAGACGTCATACCCGGGCCGACGCTTCACTGTTACCGCTCTTGAAGATTGCTCACACAACTTCATCCTCTCTTTTTTGTAAAGCCGGAATCCATACAAGACTGTTATACAATATAGGTTCGTTGTCAAACTGGTGGAACCTATAGTTTATAATCACCAATGGACTACCCGGGGTTGTCGACACTGCCATTTATTTATATCTTGTCGGCACACCAGTCACTGTTTATTTGCGTCCCATCCCTCACTCTTGCCATCCTAGCAGATTTATTGCAAAACATCAGTATCTGAATACTTAAACAATGTTGTCATTATACAGAATTAAGAGGACTTAGGCTCAGACCACTTACCTCAACCGCTTACTATTGCACTTACTGCCAAGCGACTGACAAGGCCTCCTAGGAGAAACCTACAGAAAGCGGACTGGACAAAGTACAAACAATATATTACTGACAACATTCAAGAACGGACACCGACAACTGTACAAGAGATTGAAGAAAGGGCGACTGCTCTGACCCGACTTATTACATCAGCGATACAGATTTCAATTCCGACATGTACAGGACCAAGGAGATTCCAACTCCCTCAAAGGGTTTTGAACATTATTAGACAAAGACGTAAACTTCGACGTATTTACCAAAGAACTAGAAACCAACATGTACGCACGCTAATCAACCAACTGCGACTGAAAATCACTGAACTGATTTGGACTGCAAATCAGAAGGAATTTGACAATAGGGCAAAGCAACTAGCCGACAAACAAGACCCACAGGTCTTCTGGAAGACAGTTAAACGGATTTTAGGGAAAAAGACTACTAGGAAACCTATACCTACTCTCAACTACGATGATAAACTTATTACTACAGACAAGGACAAAGCGGACTGTTTTAGGGACTACGTTCTGACTGTGCATACTTTACCACAGGAACCGAAATTTAACCACAACATTTACCGACTGGCTAACTTTTGACGTAGAGGGTACCCGGACACATACTCACCTAAAGAGGACATAGACCCAACAGAGGACGCCGACTCAGGCATCAACAAAACTATCACAGCATGTGACATTACGAACATTTTACGACGTGCATCCAATACCTCCCCCGGAGAAGACCAAATTCAATACGTGCACTTAAAAGCCGCACCACAAATTTTCCTTCAGGAACTCAGCAGACTCTATACTGCTTCCCTCTAAATTGGCTATAATCCTAATTCTTGGAAACAAGCCGTCACGATTTTAATTCCAAAACCTGGCAAACTGCAGCACGAGCCAAAAAATTACCGGCCTATCAGCCTTCTTCCAGTGCTAGGAAAATGCCTGGAAAGAAATATTGCCAAAAGGCTCTCTGCTTACTTAGAGCAACGAAAACTTCTCCCGCCTTCCCAAGCAGGCTTCAGACGGAAGAGAAATACGACTGACCAACTCTTTAGACTTATACAAAGTACTTCTTTCCTTAGAAGGAAAGGACAACACACCATGGCTACTTTTTTTCGACGCCGAAAAAGCATTCGACAGAATGTGGCATGACGGATCACCTACTCAAGATGAGGAAAATTAAAATACCAACGACTTTTACCAGATGGATTGCGAACTTTTTACAAGGCAGACAAGCATGGTACAGAGTGGGGCACACACTTTCCAGACCATTACCTATCACCATAGGGACGCCCCAGGGCAGCACCATTAGCCCTATACTTTTCATCATGTACGTGGCTAACATTCCAAAACCACATCCAAAACGACTGACTTACTTATCTCAATTTGCGGACGACATCGCAATTTGGGCTACCTCCTGCATAGCTGACAAAGCGGAACAAAAACTTCAACAGTACATAGACCAACTGGAGACTTGGTGCAACGACTGGCGGATTGTACTCAACCCTGACAAATCACAAGTACTTTACATCAGGACTACCGGTTCACTGAGACGAGAACCACGTGTGACTTACAACAACAAACTTATCCCTGTACAAAGCAGAGTTAAATACTTAGGAATTACCATCGACAACAAATTAGACTTTACTTGACACCATAACGACACCGCTTCGAGAATGCGTAAGCAAGTCTCTTCACTTTACAGACTCGCCGGTACCAAGGAAAACCCACTCGCCACTCCAGAAACGACTTTAAAAATTTACAAGTCCATGACCCGACTTATTGTGGAATACGCTGCACCGTCACTCATACACACAAAGGACTCACCACTCATGGAAAATTACGAACGCACGCAACGACGGGCATGCAGAATTGCCCACCACTTGGACAGACAACACTCATTACGGGAAGTACTAGACATTGCAGGACTCCCAACAATCAAACAGAGGTTTCAGGACTTACACAGAAAATTCCTTACTACTTGCAAAAGCAAAGACCGACAAACTCGAATATTCATTAGAACACAACTTAAACTTCGACCACTTTACTTACGACAAACACCACTTGAAGGACTGACCAAAGAAATTTGGAAAAATTTAAACTGGAGGGCGCACCATCAGAAAGAAGAACAGCCACCGAAGAAGACATCAACTATGGAGATTAAGGGCCAACCCTGAAGAAGGGTCCCTGCCGAAGCATCCACACCCTGCATAAGGGTCACTGCATCAACGACACCAACGGGCAAACCCTGAAGAAGGGTCCCTGCCGAAGCATCCACACCCTGAATAAGGGTCACTGCATCAACGACACCAACGGGCAAACCCTGAAGAAGGGTCCCTGCCGAAGCATCCACACCCTGAATAAGGGTCACTGCGCCAACGATATTACATGCAAACTTTCAACGTGAATGGCCCAACTTTTGTCTCTGAGGGCCTCCGGTGCGCCGTGGGGTTCTTTGTGGACGGCTTCGGTGGTGCCGTGTTCCGCCGGGCTCTTGGCGACGGTTGGCTGGGGCTTTGTGCCTTTTCCGGTCTTTGGCCGTCCTTGCCGTTTTGGATGTGCTGCTTGTGGTTGTGGTTCTGTGCTCTATCCGGTCGCAGGGATTAGAATCTTGGTGACTCTTGTGACTCTTGTTTTCCGGCCTTTCGGGCCTTCTGAAGCACCTTCGGGTGGACCAGTTTACACGAGTCATCACATACAGAATTAAATTATAATCAGAGTGAAAGTACACCCCTTCAGAATGCCCCCTAGCTTTATACGCAAAGTCTCTCATACGTGTGCTAAATGCTCACACTGATACAATTTCTAAAATCGATTGAAAAATAGAAAATAAAGATGAGGTAATTCTCGAAACCAAAAACAGAGATTGAAGTGAGTCAGTATCAATTTCAGTTTAACAGAGATTTTGTTCACTTTAAAAAAGTGAAGGCCTTCCTCCACTCATGATTGACTCACATAAGTAGACGCTTTGCGCAGGTAGAATATCATTTGCCTGTTTTTAAAGTTAATTACCGTTATTGTGTAGCATGTACATAGAGATAAAGACATGTCTGAAGTCTCGATTGAATTACCAATTATCGATTATTGTAACGACTGATTAAATCACTAGTATCATCTGTTTACCTTTACAGCTTTCAAAGCGTGCTGAATGGAGGAGAGGTTGGACAGACGAAAACTACCAAGAAGGGGTGAGTTCTACTTGCATAGTACGGTACATGATGGGACGAGTTGTGAGGATTTACTGAAATAAGAGTAATCATAAACTAGAAAACCGAAAGTACTGATACATTTATGATTCGGTAATCATATTTAATATTACTACACAAGTCTTTGAGGGGAAAATTCTACAAATCTTAATCCAATTATTGAATGTGACGTATTCAGGAAGGTGCCACTCTCGTTTGCCTGCTACGCTTGACATAGGACCTCGAGCTTGCAAGGGCCCTGTACCATGAGATGTGAAAATCAAGAAGACATTCTTTACAGGGATCATCAATCATTGGCCAACACCTCCAGTTATTAAGTATATTTCCTAATCTTTATAGAGATATCACTGCATGTTTGAACAACTTACATGTAATTCTTTCTGTGAATTAATAACACTTTAACGTAGCTCAAATGTGGAGAAATATTTATTGAATTGGTACATAAACGGATACCTTAGACCCCCACAATTATACCCGCTAAACCTAAATTCGCCCCTTCCTGCTCCTCCAAACAGAAAATTTAAACTTATCTTTGTCTGTAAACCCCCGACTTACTTAAAAGTGTTTTGCGCTCATATTTCTTGCCATCAAATCTAAAGACTCATTATCGAAACCTTAGTTATCTTACTGATTTGTTAATACAAGCAGTTTTACTGTTCAAAGTTAAGGGCCAGTTTTGTTAACTATAACACCAATACCAACTAAGTCAAGATTAGTCACGGGCCGCTTTAAAAGGCTCAATTTCAACGCAATGACCAGAGAGAAAGAGGAAGAGTAATATAACACAGAGTTATCTGTAAAAAGGGACTTAACGAAGAAAGGTATCAACGACAAAGTGGATGAAATACTAGTAAAACAAATCTTAAGTATGTTATAGATGTCTCCCTAACCATAAATGGAATTTTACAATTTTTAAGTCGGCATGTAATCTGCTGGTCCGCAAATAATCTTACAACCAATTATTTTATCCCCGCCTCGGCCGAAAACAATATCAATAAGCGTTATTTTAAAAGTAAAGCAATTCGCACGAAATTTGCTCTCCTGAAACTTGCAAATAATTGTGAGTTTGCTAGAACAAGGAAAGTTAGAATTTAAAGTAAAACGCTTTCCCCAATGTGATTAAATGTTTGCGTTTTGAGGGACTTTAAATATTACAAAGAAAGCAGTCTGTTACTGCCATCGGCAGAACGGGATATTTAGTAGGTGTATTACAACATATTTACATCTTTCAAAATAATAAAGTTACATGACTTTTGTCCCAATCAACTCGCAATTCAACTGATAATTATCCTTATGTATGTTTCGAATATTATAAGGAGAGTAGTGAATGCGCCACCTCAGTGAGAAACTTGAAACAAATCAACTTCGAAAGAGAACTACATTGTACGTATACTTAGTTAATGCGTGGGTTCATGCATCATCTTAAACTTATCAATCGCCTGACTTTGAGAGCTAGGAAGAAGGACGATTTTTCAGCAGTGAGTCAGTCGTTCATTTTAAGTTAATGTGATGTACATGAAATATTAAGGTCATGTTAACGATGCAAAGCTAGGTGGCTTTTGTGTGATATTTTTCACTGAAACATCCTGAACTGGGATAAAAAAAAACTAAAGAATCAAAAAACAAGATCGATCTCGTCATATTAGGAAACGTGACTATATGCAATATGCCCGCTTGGTATGATACACATGAATGGAAGGAGTGTTAGTAAAACAGTAGCAAAATATTATAGGTCTTAAAAGCAGCATTTATATTCAACACTATACACATAAATTAATATATTAACTTCAGGTAGTCATACATAAAGTATATACCCATTTTTAATACATAAAATCAGTCAAAGCTTTTTCGAAGCTGGTACCATTTTGTATCCAAGCAACTTTTCGAAGCCAAAGATTTCTAACGGGCCGGGGGGGGGGGGGTTAGACAACACTCTTGCCTTTGAACCTAGCCAAGAAGGAAGTAGAAGAGGTACTTCATACTGTGGGTTTCTAGGCATGCAATTCTTTCAATCAAAGATAGCACCATATTGCGACCATGGAGCTAATGAATACCAGGGAGTTATTATTTGGAAGGAGATACATCGCTTTGAAGTGAGGTTTGCACCCCCAAGGTCACAAAGTGATTTGTCCCTTGTATCCTACCTGGCATTTCTATAAAACTTACACTAGATTGGTAGGCTAGTTCATAGGGATTTGTCGCCTGCTACATCTACAGGAAGACCGTTGAGTTTGTCGCTACTAGCATAGCACTGCCAGTCGCTGAAAAATTAAAAAAAAAATTGTATCCTTTGGAGCTCGGGGACGCGGATGAGAGTATACCAGTAAGCGTTTATGTAAAAATCTGAATTGATTTGTATACACGGTTATTTCAGAAATCTTTCCGAAACTTTCTAAATTGTTGTGACAAAATTTAGACTCCTGCCTCTGCAGCTCATTTGCATGACGTTCGTTCTTTAGATAGTGGCAGACCTCATTGGAGTATCTCAATTAAACAGTCGTTTCGAGTTTTGTAGCACCTGCCCCTACATTGGTGGCAGCGTACATCTACTTACCAAAGCGAATTCCCAAGCACCTAGACATGCAGCTACACATCACCAAACAATGTCAAAAGGCGATGATGCACCTGCAAGATATCCAAGCAACTTTTCGAAACTTATATTTCACCCGAAAATTTTTTCCCCTTAAGGTCGACTTTTCAACAACAACTTTCCCCCTAGGTGTCGAATTAGAGAAATATATATATATATATAATATATATATATATATATAATATATATATATAATATATATATATAAAGTAGCCAATCGATCTTGAATTTTAATACCAGTCCTAGATAGAGCATAGCCCTTTGCAAAGGCAGGAAAGGTTCAGAGAAGAGAAAAATTGAGCCGTACAGAGGGTTTGAACCCGCCATCCTCCGCTTTCGGCAGAGTCTGTGACCACTACTATATATATATATATATTATATATATATATATATATATAATATATATATAGATATATAGATATATTATATATATAGATATATATATATATATATATATATATATATATATATATATATATATAACGCTAATTCCCACCTTAAGAGGAAATTGTTATATCTTGCTTGTACATAGGGCGAAAAAAATGATAATAAAATACATAAAAAATAAATTCGCCCTAACGTCTAAACATATAATTAACGTTATTTCAATGGCCAGCCATCCGTTCGTGTTAACAGCTAGGTATCCGTAAATTTGACAACTTTGAAGTAATGGCATCTAGTTTGTAAATCTAAGAGAGCGCCCTTGTAAGTTTACGTATTCCTATAGAAAAAGTGTGTGGAAACGTTAAGGCGAACTTATATTTCCACCGAAAATTTTTTTCCCCTTAAGGTCGACTTTTCAACAACAACTTTCCCCCTAAGTGCCGAATTATATATATATATATATATATAATATATATATATATATATATATATATATAATATATATATATATATATATAATATAGGTAAAAATGAAGTAGTAAATAGTGCTAAAAGTTTGTGAAAAATTCCACGACGTTTCGGGTTTAAACCCTTCATCAGGTGGCAAAAACGCAACTGATCGTTGACACGGCCAAACGTACAATTTAAAAAATACACAATAAAATTGGGCACGGTAAACCTCGGCTAGGAAAACAGACAGTGTTAAGTGGTTACCACAAGTCAAAAAAATGCAGGAATTGCTCCGTTATAACAGTTCAAGTCTAACGTTCAGACCATGTGGGGACAGGGTTCCAAGTTTCATGATTAGGCGGTTTTCGGCAGCTAGGCGGTCATGATCGGAACCTCGACACGAGATGGCCGCCGAAACCATCAAGTCACGGATGGAGCATGTTGACGGGGGATTGAAGTGGGTGGCTACCGGGAACCCTGGGAGGTTCTGTTTGATTGATCTCAGGTGCTCGGTGACTCGGACAGCAAGACGACGTTTTGTTTCTGCCACGTACAGTATATTACAGCGTTTACATACGAGAACGTAAACAACATTGGCTGAAGTACAGGTAAAATGCTGATGAACGTTAAACCGGTTGTTGTTGGGACCTACAATGGAAAGGTTTTTGTCATAACTTGCCCGGTGGTCAGTCGTGGAATTTTTCACAAACTTTTAGCATTATTTACTACTTCATTTTTACCTACCTACTTCACAAGTGCTACGCAGTACTTTGACCTTATATATATATATATATATATATATATATAATATATATATATATATATATATATATATATATATATATATATATATATATATATATATATATATTATATATATATTATATATATATATATATATATATATATATATATATATATATATATATATATATATATATATATATTATATCAACGAAATAAGTAGTTTATCGTTAATAATCTTCTCGGGATTTAGTGAGTCGTTTCGTATTATCATAAATTAAACATTCCGTTAAACCTTTCGAATAACAACTTCCTACTACTAGGGATGAAGTGAAAGCAGCTTATTGCCCTTTGAAGTAACCATCAGGTCCGACATTCCAAAGCTCAAAAACCCCATTAGCTGCTACAAAGGGTTATAATCCGGGATAACCATACGATAAGCGACAGTTACCGGGAAGATGTTTCCCTACCGTATTGCTCCTTACACAGCTTTGCTGATGTTTTCATCGTAATGTTTAAGTTATAACTAAAATGATTTTCAAAAATATGTACTCATGTGCACATATGCCGTCTATTTTATAAAACTAAGTAAGGATAAAGATTCGTGTTAAGCTAAGTTTTGTCATCAGGAAGAATCCCGAAAAGTGGGAAATTTAATTGAAAATAGTCTCTAAATTTTCAAAGCCACAAAAATATTGCCAATGAGAAATTAGCCGTATCGTTAGAAATAAATGTAAATATTTCCTTATTTTGGGGACATTTTGCAATTGTAGACTGCACATCTATTTCTACAGAATGCATTTAGAATTAGAAAAACTGCACATTGGCTTTTGCAAAACTCACTTAGTTTTGTGATGAGTAAACGTGGATAATAAACAGTCTTTTTTTTAAACGAGCCTAGCTTTGGGCTCTTGTTAATTGGAACAGACGACAGAACTTCAAAGAGTTTACTTGGGACAACAGCACCGAGAAATTGAAAGATAAAGGATTAAGAACTCAATGGATTTATACAGACGGTGAGAATATGATTAAAGGGTAACAGTTGGGGTCAAACAAAATATTAAGTAAGAAAGACATTGCTATTACTCCATTCGTAATAGCTACATGCCTAGACAATACGCCTCAAGCAAAAGCACAATAAACAATGGACCCTAAACAATGAGAATTACAGACACATCATCAGTTCAAAGCCGTCCTGACGACATCACCAACTTGCCCTTATAAAGAGACCTTGCGTAAATGCCCTTTCATCCCGTTAGACCTCTTTAAACACCCCTCCCTCCCGGGAGGCAGTTGGTGACAAAGCCAAAGAAAGGATCCCCCGTTCCAAATATCGTAGATAAGCCACCTGATGCTATCATGAACTGTCCCTTTAGGATTTTGGCCAGGCATCGTCCCTGTACTTTGTAAGTCCATTAAACGCTCATCCTCCAGAGATATTATTTAGAACAAGCAAAGAACTTTGGTTTTCCTTCGGAAAGCAAGGGACGTAAAACTACTAAGCATAAATCATTTTAAGATAAAAAAAAACTTGATTTACATTGCTAAATTCTCGAAACACTTTACTATCATCAAAGTCATAAAAACAGTGTGTTTCAGAAGATTCACGCCTCCCCGCCAATACTTTGGAAACTAGAAGTATCATTGCAAAGAAGTTTTTAAAGACGAGACCCACTTCTGTTTGACATTCAATCTGTAGTTTTGTTCAAATTGTATGTATAAAATACCAAACAGTTTCGGAAAATGTTCGTTTCTTCGAAAGAAGATGGAAAACTGGGACGCCAAATTTCTTTAAGGCACTCAAGTATTGGCATTAGTTTACAAAAGAGATGCGTACCCCTCCCCACAAACCCTTCTTTCTTAATCAGGTCTAAAACGTCTAGATTTCAATGGAGGAGAGCTCCATTCTACTAGAATATTGTAGATAAGGCAGTTGCCAGTTGGTGGGAAAAAAAGAAAGAAATACATGAAAGTTAAACATTTATGTATGTTTGACTCTTTTTACAAATTTTCTTTGTTTTGTTGAAGGGAGAATAATTTATTTCCGTAAAAGAATATTTCCGGCTCCAAGTATATTTTGGTAATATTGAAGGAGATATCAATTTAGGAACCTTAGGCTAGGAAATCCAGGTAACTGACAAGTGAACCTAATGTGTCGCAGCACGTTCCCTTGTCATCCCCATTCAGGGAACGCCTTCCTGAATGGGACACTTTTGTTTCTATAAAACAGCTTAGATGCAAAACAGCGCTATAGTTGGAAAATAGTTGAATTGATTTCTGTTGTGTCATAGTTATGTTTATGGAAGCGAAGCTTCATAAACATATAGATATTACCCAGGCTCAGGTCAGAGTGACAGTTTCTTTGTCCCGGGTTATCGGGGAATGTTCTTCAGTATCAGGCATGTCGTTTGCATCATACATTTGTGACAAATTGTAGATCAGAACGAAGCAAGTACAGTCGGATAAAGGATTTTTCACTAAATAAAGAGGAAATTTAGAATATTTCATTATAAAAGCGTATGAATGTTGTAGGTTAAAGTAATCGTCTTTTCGTAGGATACGTTAGCTTGGCATGCAACAACACGATTATCTACTGCGCAAGCAGTGGTTCCTCCGTACGTCCAACTACGCAGCACAGAGTTCTGTTTACGTATGACAGCTGTGTTTATGGAGACAGCGTTGCAAGCATGCAGGTTGTTTCTTCATACTTCCGCATCACCAGGGAGCTGTAAGGGATGGAGAAACAACACTTGTTCATCCTTTGAAATTAGGTGTTTTGCCGACACTTAAGCTTCGCATTGTCTGTTTCCTGAAATTCCTCTAAAGCTTAGGGGGATTAGGCAGTAAAGATAATTGTCCTTGTCGTCTGCAGCATCTGAGGGAGCTCACAGGATGATTCCCCCCTTGATATTACATTGCCAGCCGTCAAGGAGAGCAAAATTTATTTCAACTTGTGCTGCCAGGTGCCGTGTTGTAAAAGGGCACA
>JAIZAY010001273.1:0-17562 GCA_029531755.1 Holothuria leucospilota
GACTGCAGTGACTGGACTTATTGACTACCGAGTGGAGGCAGTGGTAAATTGGGTGACAAACTGAGTCACCAGGTAACAACTGTGGTAAATGGCTGAGGACTGAGAGTAATACTTAGCATCAAAAATGTGTAGTAATGTTGTGTTCACTTGCATTATCTATATGTTGCAAAGTCATTATCAGAGGCTATTGTGACAGGGAAAATGTGTTTCTTATCTTCGTGTAGAGTGGTGCAGTTGCGACAGCATGGAGACGGTAGTAATATGATGTCCTGCATGCCACATGTCAGTTCCAACTCCTGCAAGAAGGATGAAAACCACTTAGCAGTGTACCTCAAGCAAATGCTGGTTTATATCTACCAGGAGCTTTGCAAGATGGAACATGGCTAAACCAGTAAACTCTCACTTAATCAACAAATTTCTGCTTATTCCGATTTTTCTTTTATCTTCATAGGAGAACTCCACCAGCGCATGTTAAAACCAAGTATGCCATTGGAATTGTCAACACATTTGGATCACTAAAAGATCCCCACACTCCTACTGGTCATGTAAGTAAAATTTCTTTAATATTAATAGCTATGGTAGCATACCACATGCAAATATTGTTGCATAGCTAATTGGTTCCATTGATCAGACTTCCATCAATGGACATGCCATCCTGAGTGGCACCAGGCAGGAGCATTCGATACTCACATGCATCTCTACTTGTAACTAAAGTGAGAATAGTACAGCACTCTTCAGCTTTTTAAAGTCCAGAAATGAAGTTTGAAAATTAACAAGCCTACATATCTCAACTATATCCTAGAAAAACCATCACAACAGCATGAACTTTTTATATTGATAGCAGATTTGTGGAGTTTTTTGATATTCTCATCCACATGACTTTTATCCAGTATTTAAATTTTGATAGGCTTATCCACATTACACCCAACTTAACCTAGAGAATACCAGCCATATAAAGTTATTCCCTCTGATAGATTATAACAATTATGGGTTTAGTTCATGACTTTCGCTTTCTGTTAATATGTCCTTTGCTTTTCAGCTTTGGTAGATTCTTGCTGTAGGTTCAAACAACTATAGTTATGTGATCAAGTTGATCAATCATCCCTGCCTGGTGGTACATACTATCGAAATTAATTCCAGCATAACTGTTTCAAGAGTTGTGAGCTTAGTAAGGTCATCAGTAATTACTTGAGATGCTGTTTATGAGCTATCATACTCTCAGGCTACTGTATATTGATCAAACTGTCTCCCATGAAATAAGTAGGCTGATAGGAATGCCACATTTACCTGAGCCATTAACAAGAAAGTTAACATAAATTCTGGTTCATGATATGGCACTATTTAAAGGTAAGTTCAATTTTGTTATTTTTACAGGAAGCTTTTTATGATGAAAGGAGTAACACTGGATTTCTGGCTGCAAAGATAAAGAATGTGAACAGAGGTGAAAGGATTTCAAGTCCATCAAGATCCTCACTACCAGTGCCCAGAACCTTAGACGGTGGACCTAGACTTGCCAGGAAAGTAGACTCTGATGGGCGATCTAAAGATGAGGATGATGCAGATATAAATTGGATGAAACATACACCAGCTTCACCAGCAAACATCCCAATGGTCATGGAAAAGATGAGAGCCACTCTATCAGTTCGAAGAAAACTTGTCAATAATGAAACAATGGCAGCAGCTGTAATAAGGGAATTCCCTCAGTTCCAAGTAACCCCTGGACTGGTAAGTTAATGAGGTAGAAACTAAACTATTTTGAAATGACATATATTAGCTCAGACCGCCTCAGAACAATGTCCTGAAATCTAAGTACACTGCCGTTTAGTTTAAGCACACCATTAGCCAAAAAAGTCAAAGAATGCATGCAAATAAGCACATTGAAATGGTACTTTTCTGATATTCTGTTTCATTCTTCAAAACACCATTGGTAAACGAACCCATTGATGAGTGATGTTCACTGTTCTGTCATTCAGCTGTGATGCATCCATTTCATAAAATAGCATACTAGAATGAGTTATAGGTGCAGTGTATCAAAGTAAACATAAATATCGGGGTTGTAGCTGGAACAATTTTAGAAGTAAGCACCAAGTAAATAGTACAAATAATGTAGAGTGTGTGGAATTTATACTGCCTGTTTATTGACCCAGTATTGTTTGATTGTGCATACAAAACTGGGAAAACACAAGAAATGGTAGATTTTACTTCCAAGTTCCTTCAGACTATTTAAAATCGTCATAATCACTGCATCTGTTGGCAAAGTTAGTACTGTTGGAAGGGCTTTAATTGACTGTGGGTGCTGGGTGCAGATCAAGAGTCGTGAGCAGCCCACAGTATCTGCAACCCTGATAAAGATAAAATCCTCTTCACTGCTTCTAACTTATGATGTAGTTACTTTAGATGAATTACTCAACATTATGCCATGTCTTATTCCTGAGAGTGGAGTGAGGACTCGGTTCTGGGCTTAGGAGTCATATCTAGAACATATATTATTAATTTATTAAGTATGTTTCTCAAATTGTTGCTAGTCTACTATATGCAGAAGTCAGTCATAACTCAAAATGATGTCTGAATATCTCCAACAATTCTCCCTGTTTTCATTCAATGTCTTGTCTTTACTACTTTTCAAAGAAAGTGATCAAGGTATTTACTTATACATGTGCCTTATGTGCAGAGTTCTGTAAAACCAAGTGCACCCTCATGATTTGTAATTAAATTACAATGTGCACTTATGTAACCAATGAAGAATGTTACCCATGTTTATCATGTTTGTCATCATTTAGCTCAGGTGTGGCCACCCTTTATAAGCTGAGGGCTAAATTGCTTTTCTGCAGATCTTTAAAGTGTGCAGTTTGATGTTCCTTTTTCACTAATCACCAAGTTGGCACTTGGTGGGGCACATAGTTTTCACCTTGATTAAAGTTCACCATAGTCTGCATGAGATGCTACTACAGGCTATGTGTTGCCCACAGTAAAATGGCTGACCACTCATCCTAGATTTCATGTAATGCTAAAAATTGCTGAAAATCCTAAAATGTCTTTCAATGAAAATAGCTGTAATTAAAAAGTAGAGTTTCTATAGAAAATGCAAAACTAATAATAGGTGCCAATTTTGACCCTTTTTAGGAGAGTAGAAAATAGTGATAGTGGTCCATGAAAGCAGTGAGGACTGCCAGTGGGTAGACCACATGGCATTCTTTTTAACTGGTTCCATAGGCCTGTAGAGTTAAGAGTTAGATGAGGTTTTATGGCTCAGTTTCTAACCATGAGTTAGTCATGAAAAATGAGAAAAACTGCCTCCTGTCAAATAACTTCATTTAATGATTACTGCCAAAAATCTGAGTTAATTTGGTCATTATATATTGACATTAATAGCAGGTGTGTTTCAACAGATTGGATCTAAAACAATTTCTACACTTCCTTTGTACAGATTGAACAGGATTTTTGTTTGATGTTCAAAGAAGAGTACCCAAAGCTTTTGGAAGGTTGGCCAGTCCTTAGCCCAAAGATTATAGCACTTGCAAGAGAAAGCACTATTGAGAAAGAGGCAGTAAACCAGCTACTTGCAACAGTAGACAAAGAGACTGGTCACTTTGATCACTCAGATTTATCAGTAAAAGTGATAGAATATTGATAGACCAAATGTTTTTCCTTTGTTACAATGGAATCATTCAGTTTAAAATGTTTCTTCAGTGTTTAACTGGTTTTTACTAACTGAAAATGTTGGATGCAGGTATAATGGAAAATGCATCCTTGACTCAGCAAAAATGATTTTTGCTGAGTAGTATGTATGGTATGTCATGATATCAAAAACCTTGAACCAACACTAGATTTTTTGTACTGTGGTATGTAAATTTCAAGTGCATTGCAGCCTTGTAAGGACTCAGAATTTGATGTGGATCTTCTTGCTTGGACTGCCAGTGATGCCAAAAATTGTGTGCATTTGTAGCAAATGATTATAACTGTATCAACCAGTGCAGATACTATCACGTATGCAGTCTTAAGAAAGAGGACAAGTCATTTGGTTCAAAATGATTTGACATAAAAAAATGTTTCAGCAATACAGAGCAGGGGAGAGGCTTTTAGTGGTATGTAAGTTTCTCATGATGAGTAAAATACTGCCCACACTATAGGTTTGGGCTTATCCTTACAATGCTGCTAACTACTGTGCCTGCCTTGATCAAAATTATTTTAATTTTGGTTTTGTATGTGTGTTTTGTGAGTGGCAGTGTATTTCATAATATTTAGTACTCATAAAAGGAAAGTCATGTCTCAGTTAAGTTAGTCTGATGTTGTGTTGTAGATTAGTGATAACATTTAACAATAATCAAAGTTTCAGAATTTAAAGTTAGAATGCTCTTTCGAGGAAGCAGTATGCACCCATAGTACCCTGCATATTGAAAACAGTGCCATTAGGTCAGTCTTACACAGTACTTCTGGTGTTGTGTATATACTGAAGGCCATCAACCTTCTTTGTACATAACTTCGTCATTCAGGTTGGGATGCTGACACAGCTAAATTTATCCTCCTGTTGTGCCTACTGCCACCTGTCAATCATGGAAGGAAAGGCTCCTAAAATTCCAGTCAAAGAGGCTATAAACTTTCTGATACAGTTTGAAAAGGTGAGATGTATTTCTGCTTCTATTATTTTAATTGCAAATAACAGTGTAGGCAGGTGGCTAGTGTGTAGTGTAGTGGTGAGGTGAATGAATTCAGCTCAGGAGCTTCTCGAGAGGCTCCTGAGCTGAATTCATTTTCAAAATAATATGCATATTTTGAAAATTGGTGGATTAAAGTTCAATTCACAGAACTTGGAAATAAAACTATTGCAATAGCTTACCGTGCAAGACAACGTAAAACAGAGACTATTGGTTTGAGAACTGCTTTGTGCTACTTTGTCCCTCAGAGCACATGATCTTGGTGTAGGTAAAAGTCAATTCTATTGAAAGTATGAAAGTTAAACTAATGACTGTAAGATGTCTTTGTAAATTGTTTCTACACAGAGTGGTTCAAGTGTTGATGCATTTCTGGAGAAGAACAAGCAGAAGAAAGTGATTATGCAGCCATACCTTCTCGGTCTAGGAGAGTCTAGAAAAAATATTACTCAGTACTTCATCATTATCGACCACTTGGCTTTACCCTGTTCTGCACATGACGCAGTAGGTGCATTTGACACTCTTCAAAAGTCATTATGTGTTTGGCCTTCATTATAGCAGTTACCTTCAAAGCTTTTGGACATTCCTTCAGACCACTGTTTACCACATTGATGTGCAAAACACACAACAGCCGCCACGCGTTCGGGAATTAAGATCGAAGATACAGCTGCAAGAATGAGCTGTTTCAAATGTAAGGCACAGTTTCCAGATACATCAGAGTTATTTCGACATTTTAAAATACGACACGGCTTATATGATGGGCAGAATCTCCTATTGAAATGTGGTCAAGGTGTGTGCTCCCGAACCTTTTATTCATATAGTGGATTGAAAAGACATTTAGTAAAACATGCACCATTTGCTGTACATCCAAACCGGAATGTTGAAGATCAGGATGCTTGTGGGGGTGACGATGAAGATAATAATGGTTATGATGATGTTAATGGAGAGAACGTAGACTTGCCAGTGTCTGCGATCCTCTCTCCTCTCCAACTTCAAAATCAGGCCGCAGGGATAATTTGTAAATTGTCTAGTTCAAAAATTTCCCATAACTCTTTAAATTCTATGGCAAACGCAATGGACATGCTTTTTAATGAAGTAACCAACAGTGTATTAACAGTTGTAGAACAATCCTTCGAACAAATTGGGCTTAGAAAAGATAGCGATGTTTACAAGAATATTGAGTCACATATAACAAGCCTTAAAAATCCATTTAGTGAACTCAATACAGAGTTTAAGCGTTCAAAATACTTCACAGAACAGGGAATGGTGGAACCTTGTGAAATTTCTTTAGGGGTTCGTATAGATAATCGTCTCAATAGGATAACTAGAGTTCATGAACAAGTTCCTGTTAATGATACTTTTATTTACGTACCTATTATTAAAACATTGGAGTTTTTGATGAAACACCCTGATGTTGTGTACCATCTTACTCATGACCACATAAGTACTGATGGTGTGATAAGGGACTATTGTGATGCCAATCAGTTCAAACAAAATCCAGTACTTCAAAGGGATTGTAACGGACTACAGCTTCATTTCTTTTACGATGACTTTGAAACTGTTAATCCATTGGGATCTAAAACAAGTATCCACAAAATAGGTGCCTTTTATTTCGTTTTGAAAAACTTTCCACCAAAATTCAATTCGAATTTGCAAAACATTCACTGTGCTGCTCTTTGTCACACTGAAGATTTAAAAAAGTATGGGTTTGATCCAATAGTTAAGCACATAGTAGCAGACTTAAATTACTTATCAAAACATGGGGTTGCACTACCTGATGGATCTTTCAAAAAAGGTACACTAACTCAGTTCAGTGCTGATAATCTGGGTGCTAACTCATTGTTTGGTTTTGTTGAAAGTTTTTCTGCTAGTCATTTTTGTCGTATTTGTTTGACAAGCAAGGAGGATGCACAGGTAATATTCAACGAGAGGAACATGCAAATGAGAAACAAAGATTTGCACAACCTGCATGTGCAACAGGCTCAACAAAATTTAAACTTACCCCATGTGCAAGGAGTGAAACGTGAATCTGTTTTAAATGATTGTGCATACTTTCATATTCTTTCCAATTATTCTCTAGATGTGATGCATGACCTTCTTGAAGGGGTGGTACAGTATGAAATCAAACTAGTACTGTCACAGTTTGTTTTGAAAAGAGAACCTCCCTTGATTTCATACAGTAACCTTAGTAATGAACTGCACACTTATGATTATGGCTCTACCGAAAAATCGAACAAACCTTCTTTCATCAAGTTAAAGTCACCTGGTAATGCTATTGGTCAAAAAGCTATGCAAGCATGGTGCTTAATTAGACATTTACCTCTCATGATTGGGCATCTAATGCAAGACGAAGACATGCCATATTTTGATCTATTGTTGAGATTACTGGATTGCATGGACATAATTTTTTCACCGAAAGTAACACATGGTTTAATTGCCCAACTTGGTATACTAATTGCAGAGCATCACACCAAATTTCGTGAAGTTTTTCCAGATCAACCCTTTATTCCTAAACACCATTTCATGGTGCATTACCCCACATGTTTACGGGAAGTTGGACCACTCATTCATGTGTGGTGTATGAGGTACGAAGCCAAACACGATTACTTCTGTCAGGTTGCCGAAAGTTCTCGGAATTTCAAAAACATATGTAAAACTGTTGCAAAAAAACATCAGATTAGTCAAATGTACCATTTTATTTCAAAGCAACCTTTGGAAACATTTCATGTTGGGCCTGGTTCAGAAATTGTTATTGCAAACTTGACTTTAGGATGTGTTGAATCTGTTATAGCCAGAGTACCAAATGCTACGCAACATACTGAACTGTTTGATGCAAATTGGGTAGAAATATGTGGAACTGAATATAAGCAAAAGCATATACTTGTCTATGACGTAGAAGAGATGCCCTCATATGGTCAGATACAAAATATTTTAATTCACAATGGTGTTGTTTATTTTGTTTTGCGGATTTGGATCACAATGTATTATAAAACACTGTTTCATGCATTTGCTGTGAAAGAAACGTTTCCTTCTACATTTTGTGTGAAAAGTACCCATGAACTTGTTGACTTCAAGCCTTTATCATTGCTACGAAGTCAGTCAAAAGATGTTAATGCAAATTTTGTTTGTCCAAGGCATGTTCTTTTCAAGTAGTGTTTACATTGCATGCCATACATGTATTTCAGTATCTCGATGAATTACTCCAGAGTTTAGTTTTTTTTTTTGTTTCATTTTCATGGTAATTTTGTTCCAAAGGAGAATAAACCTCATGATTTCATAAATTCGTATTTCTGATTAACAAACAGTTGGTTTTACATCAGTTGAGCGTCATGCAGTCCAGCGAACTCTCACAGGTCAGCAAACTACCTCAGGTCAGGTTAGAGTCGCTGGTGGTCAGTTCTAATGGTTATGGGATCATAGGACTTTAATCAGACATTAACCACCCATAATTGGCATCTAGCTATAGGGAAAGAAAAAGATGTTGTTTTTATCTGTTATTGATATAAATGGATTGCATGGACTTTGCATGTCTGGAAACATACTCCTAATTTCAAAATACATGGAGAAATGTTGTGTGACTTTGAAATGTGTTCAGTTTCTAGATGGGACATGCTTTCTAACATCCTAAGTTGTGTAAGCAGATGCCAGCACAAGATATAAAAATGCATATGTCTAGCCTTTGACATAGAAGAGATGCCATCAGTTGTTCTGGTACAACATACAGTATTTCAAAGAGGCATTATTTGGTATGTATAGTGGATTATATTCCTCTGCAAAACATTATGTTATGCACTCCTTTGCAAATTTTTTTGCTGCAAAACATGTATGTATTGGATATTCTTAAGCACTGAATCACAAACTGGTCATTAAGATATTTCTCTTTTTAGTGTTTTATGCCATATATGTCATTTTTTTCCTGTTTTAATGATGTTGCAGTTATAGTCCACTTTTCATGTCAGTTTTTTAGTTGGTACGTAATTGAATATTCATTTGATTTCTGTGATTTAAGTTAATTATTAGTAAATATCTTGATTGTTTGGATTAATAATTCTTGCTGTATATCTGTTTTACGAGATGCCTTAGTTAAGTGGGACAGGATCATTTGATGTCAGTGTTTTGAAGATCAATAAAATTTGAGAAAAGATACATAATGTCTTCCCTTTCTATTTGTGTCTGGTATTCCCAGTGCACCAGCTACTCTGCCATGGTAAAAAAAATATAGCAATGTTACACCCTTTGTCTTAACCAGTTTTGATTGTGAGATAATGAAGATGACTTCAAAATGGAAGCAATCATTAACACCACTGAGAATTAATAAATATCAGGATTTGGTGTTAAAATTAAAGCTGATGGGTGTCGATTCTACACCAACTAGATTAAAAGAAGTAACACCACCAAGTTTAAAGTTAACACCAAATTTGGTGTTAAAAATCTATTCCAAGGATGGTGTTGATTTAACACCCCTGGTGTGGTCACATATGTACTCCAAAAAAGATTTAAAATTAACACTCTTGGTGTTAAATTTAACACCAGAGTTTTTGCAGTGTACATGTCCGTTACAACTTTTTGTAGACAGATACCTATGCTAATCTGGCTAGGTGACACCGGAGCAAAACTGTTTTTAGTCGTGGGTGATAATCAACACGGCTAATGGGTTGTGTATCTACAGTTCGGGAGATTCCCCCATTCGGGAGCATCTACTTTTCTCCCGATCGGGAGAAAAATTGGTGATGGGCGCCGCATTGTCGATTTTACCCACAATCCCACGCGTTGTTTGTGTACATTGCCAATGGCGAATGGGTTTTGGAACCCCCTTGTAAAAATTGTCGGTCTAATGTAATGGAATTAAATGTATATTCGGAAGGTTTATTGTCATAGCTACAGAAAAGCCACGTCCTAATCGGTGGTTCACTACGTCGTTTTTGAGTGGTTTTCATTCTTGCTTAACCTTGTTTTTATTAGGCTGGCAAGCCTTTACAATGTCTTGCATAAGTTTTCCCCCGTTCGGGAGAATATTGGTTTTCTCCCGAACGGGAGAATCTCCCGGACTGATCTAATGACCCCGAAAGCTCTGAAGTGTCTGTAAAACTATGGGCATTTAACTCCAGCATTACCGTTACACTCTGTAAATGACATTATGATGCCTAAGATAATCAGATTACAAATATCACAGCGTGATCAATTGTTTTGATTACCTTAGCTCGCACTTATGGCAGGTCCACTTGTGATATCTGAAGTATATATAGTAACAAACAGGCAACTAAGAAAACGCGCACGAAGCGCGCCGAAAAAATATCGTTTTGAAAGCACTTCATTACTGTTTAACCTTCGCATTGCATTGGAAAGTTATTGACTTCTTTAATATTAAACTCACTCAAGGGAAAGGGAGGGTCAAACACAGCTTGAATTACATGTTTTATTTATTTATTTATTTTTTTGAAAATTGAAGACCATGCTTTGCAAACTGTTTCTTTTTTTTTTGGGGGGGGGGGGGTAGAGGACAGTGCCCCCGTGCCCCTTTGGCGAGCCGCTAATGAGGGGGACACACGTCACCCATTGCCCACTGTGCCGACGCCACTGTCTGTAGCTTAAAAGCCTTTTGAGTTCATTTTAAAACTTTCAGACAGTTTCGCCACTGTGCACAATTGGACGTCACCTGACAGCTTGCCTTCTGTATTCATTCTGCAAGGTCTGTATGGCAAAAACTTTGCCTCTCAATCCCTCTAGATTACAAAAAAATTTCACTCTTTAACACAAAATTGTTACTAAATTTCAGTGCAGCTAGCCGGGCCCATACTGGATATGTCACGATGTTTACCTATTTCGATCTTAAGCCAAGGATCAAAACTCAGCTATTCACCTGTTTTCAAACATTGTAGCTCTCCTTTCGTCGCCAACCACTTTGAAAGATATCTAAAGAGATAATCCAGATATAGCTCCACCCAACCCCTACAGAAATATATACTTTGAATACGTTCTTAGACACTTTTATTCATTTTTTTTTTATGTTTTTGAATAACCATCAGACTGGCTTTGCTTTGGAAATTAAATGAAATTTTGTAACAACCATTTTGGGGCCAACGACACGCTCTTCAAAAGGACTAAGCAAGTACCTCAGGCCTATAGCTTAGGCCATATGGGCTTGCAAGGCAATAAATGGTAGGCTACAGAGAAGGCCTGGGATAGTTCGTAATGCAGTACACTAAAGTTCCTTATATCCTGCTCTATGTTGGTATCATCAAAAGTAAACCCCGGTAGTCTGTACAGGGCTTAGACTAGGGTAATCTAATTCCATATGTCTGTGTACTGCAGTTGATTCTAAAGGATGAATTAATGAAGTGTAGGCCCAAAACTTCATTTTATGACACAGTGAAACAATGGACAGTATTTGTGCGTAACAAACACTAGGCTTAATAACGTTAGACCTTCCCAAGACGTAACATCAGAAGCTTTTAAAGGGAGAATGCAGTCACCCCAATAAAGAATATTATAGTAGGCTATCCTATTTCTTGAATGGATCTTGAGAATCATGTGACAGAATTTTTCTCACTCAACTGTAAAATTTACAAGGAGCAACTGCTTGGTTTACCTTGAATATGCAATATTTATGTCCTAAAATATTATGAAAAATACTTGAAAGAAAAATAAGAAAAATTGTGACATTTAGCTATTGTTTCAAAATAGGTTTGGGGCGACTGCTTTTGACCTTTTAAGTGAGGCTAGGCCAAGCCTAAGCCTACCACAAAATAAATAATACCTTAGGTCAAAGCCAAGACCTAGCCTAGACTTGGCTGAAATAAAGCAAAATTTAATTAAATCCAAAAACTAAAAAATTCATAAAATTCAGCAGCCCATCAAAACCAGCCATAGCCAACACGTACACTGATGTAAATATAGCCTGGGCCATTAGGCTATATAGCGCATTAGCCTAGGCCTATAGTATATTACAGGCCTAGTTTTGTAAAGCATAGCATATGCCTCTTTGACTGTTAATTTCCAGTGCCGTGGCACTTAGTAACTCAAATCCAACCTATACAGTCATTCTTAATGTTAGCCCAACCCCCAGCGGTAAACTTTAGAATCTCTAACCAAATCTAAAAATTACCAGGACATAAGCGCAGCAGTGCTTCAAAGCCACCTGCTTCCCCATGAAACCTGAATCATTGTTGCAAATTAAGTCAAGGGGAGACTTCCCTGTTTCCATGTGGCGTGGATTGTGGTTAGCCTGGGTTAGGGAAATGGTTTTAAGAAGCCAAGGGACCATTTTACACCTGTATGCTGGCAATGTACATGGATGGCCAGTCATTTGTGAAAGCACTTTACAAAATTTTTTAAATGCTTATATAATCAATTTGAAACTCAGTCTCAGAGCAATTACAAGTAAAAAAGGAAAAAGTAAAAAATAAAAATTATTTGTGAAACCAATCATGCAAACCATTTTCTTTGTTTTACAGGAAGAGATGCCTCTAGTGTACAAATGTCCAGTATGTCAAAGGTATCAGTCCACTAAGTTCAATTCTCTTATCAGCCATGTCCGATTCCTTCAGTCTCATGATCCAATTTTTCTGTTAAATGTGGGGTTGGGGCATGTGAAAAAACTTACAAAAAACTTGACTCGTATCTGCAGCATTGCAGGAGGGTTCACAGTGTTTGTTCTTCAGCTACTGATTCCAGCTTAGAGGGAGATGTGCCTCTGGAAGAGGCCACTGAAAGGGATTGTTCAGCAGATGACCAGGGCAGTGTTCTGGATAAATTAGAAGTGCAAAGAGAGCAAGAAGATGAAACTAGAGGGGTTTTCCCTGACGACAGTTTAAACTATGCTGTTGGCATGCTTATTTTTAGGCTGCGTGCAAAACATGAAATTCCTCAAACGCATGTTAACAGTGTGCCAAGTGAATTGAAGTGGCTTATACTTCAGACTCAAGACGGCATGTGTAAAAAATTGGCGCAGTGTTTAAGAAGTCATGACTTATCTCCTGATCAAGTTGCAGAAATTTCAAAAATAATGTCCGAGAATGAATTGGTTTCTGTTATAAGTCAATTTTCCACAGAGTACAATCAATCAAAGTTTTTAAGGAAAAGCTTTTCCTAGTTGAACCAAGTGAAAAACTTCTCGGAAAGAGTGAATCTGGAAAAGAGGAAACATTCATGTACATTTCTGCACTAGAAATGCTGTGTTCACTTCTTCAAAATGATGATATCTTTTCAGAAATTGTTAATTCCCATCATTCAGGGACTAGTGACATAATGTGTGGCTTTTCAGATGGCTTGAGCTTTCGAGGAAATGGTCTCTTTAGGCAGGAGGTCTTTCCTCTGCAACTCATATTTTTTAATGACGATTTTGAACTATGTAACCCAATTGGGACATTTACAAACCAGAATGCAAAAATGCATTGAGGTTTCGATGATATATGTTCTATTCGAAATAATGCCATGATGTCCCATATCTTTCAGTCACTGGTCAAAATTTCCCAAGAATTCCCAAGATCGTCATCTGGGGTTACGAGAGGTCAAAAAGCAATATTTCCCAAGAATTCCCAAGATAGTCATCAGGGTCACCAAAGGACAAAATGAGCAAAATGATGCCCAAGTATTCCCAAGGCCTAACGTTACAGTAAGACCTAGAGGCTAATGCTAATTACTTGGCAAGGCCCTAAGTAACATTAGCCTAGGTCTAGCCTAGGCCATAGCTATAATTATAAACCTAGCCTAGGCCTATGCACAGCACTGGTTCACAGAAATCTTCTCTGTAAATACACAACACTTAGAAAGTGTATGGGTACCACAATTGAACGGGCAATAACTGCTTTGACTAGCCCTAGGTTTTGCTGTATTTGACAGCCTAGGGCCATAGCTATTACAGTAACCTAGGCCCTACCTCTAATAAGTAATATTCAGCCCACTACATACTGTACTACAATTAGGCTAGGCTGTACTGTGGCAGTTTTTGGCTAGGACTTGAGTCACCGGACGAAGGAC
Organism: Holothuria leucospilota; assembly: GCA_029531755.1. Lineage (NCBI taxonomy): Eukaryota > Metazoa > Echinodermata > Holothuroidea > Aspidochirotida > Holothuriidae > Holothuria > Holothuria leucospilota. Next base: position 13,632 of record JAIZAY010001273.1, read on the forward strand.
TTTTGTCTAAGGCCTAGCCCATAAAACCTGGAACTCTGCATTAGATTTTATGTACTGAGTTCTACACCGTATATTGTGTGTGTAGTTGCTAATGTTTGGGGTTTGTTTGGTTTCCCCCCCCCCGCCCCCCCCCTTTGTTAACTAACAGCTTAGGCCCATAGGCCCTCACTGTTAGGGCCTAGCGCCTATCGTTAAAACTTGATCTGCCTGGTAAACTTTTCACTAAAGTTTATCATACTACTCTGCTACTCTGAAGAGGAAAGCCTATTACAACATACTGTGATATTCCTGCTGTCATTTTTATTATTATTCATTTCTTGGTGCTATTGTTTCCAATTCCAGTTGCTGTCACAATCTAATACATTAACTTGGCTAGCTCTCAAGCTCAAGCAGACCTTGAGCTTGCAGAGTCTGTCACTGCAACTCGAAACTGCTTTAACACAGTTTTTGATTGGTTTGAAAGTGGATCAGTTTCAACTGATCACCCATGATATGGTAGCTTATGGAATGTCCATTGGATCGCCTGCAAACTATCTACTGCTTGGTTTTTAACATCAACCTTGTTGACAAAGATTTAACCAATACATAACAATCAATAGAATTACTGGGCTCAAATAAATACACTACAGTACTGTACAAAAAAGTTGAAATATGTAGTCTATTCAGTCTTTTGATATGTTGGCAAAGAATAATAAAGTTCGTGAAAGGACCTATTTACTCCTCTCAAAATTTGGATTATCAAGGAACATCCGTATTCCCTATTTTACAATGATTTTCCGTAGCTGAATATGGAAAGTCCGGTGCTTGTTGTGTGGAGCTCTGCTCAGGTTTTGACCCCTGGTGAACCCAGATCACTTTTTGAACCCCAAACCAAAAATGATAGAGTTCTTCTGCTTACTATAAGGCATCTAAATACAAGGTAATTAAATTTATCCCAGCTTCCCTACCACAGTCCGAGAGTATCGTGTTGACAAGGGTTTCAGAGTTTGACCCCGCCACGTTGACACAGATGACCTTTGACCTCGTTACAACACAAATGATGAGGGTTGCTTCTTCCTCCTTACCATAACGCATCTACATAATAATATGAATTCATCCCATCTTCCTACTCAAGATATTGTGTTAACAATATTTTCAGGGTATTAGACCCCCTCCGGTGACCCCCAGGTGACCCTTTGACCTCCACCCAAAACAATGGGGTTCTCCTCTCAATATGCGGCATCCCTGTAGCCACTGTTTGACGAACTGTCAGAGCTTCCCTTCTTGAGATATCAGTGTTAACCAATTTTTTTCAGAGTTTGACCATACCCCGGTGACGTCCCAGGATGACCTTTAGACCTCCACCAAAGTGAAAGGGTTCGTCCTCTTACCATAACCATTCTACAGACAAAGTATGAAATTCCCCCAAGCTTCCCTAACCTCCAAGATATTGTGTTAACAATGTTTTTCCAGGGTTTGACCCCTGCGGTGACCCCAGGTGACCTTTGACCTCCACCAAAAACAATAGGTTCTTCTCTCAGTTATGGGCATCCATGTACCACGTTTGAGAACTGTCAGAGCTTCCTTTCTTTGAGATATCGTGTAACAAAGTTTTTCTAGGCTTTTAACTCCCGGTGACCCCGAGATGACCTTTGACCTCCACCAAAAATGATAGGGTCTTATTTCCTCTTACCCTAAACACATCTACATACAAAGTATGAAACTATCCAAGCTTCCTAACCTCAAGATATTGTGTTAACAATGTTTTTTTTTTTTGTTTTTGAGGGGTCTGACCCAATTGTTGAACCTTTGAACTCCAGCCAAAACATAGGGTGCTATTCTCGTGAATATCCGGGCATCCATGTACTAACATTTTAGAACTGTCAGGCTTTCTTTCTTGAGATATGCTTGTTAACAAGGTTTTCAGAGTTTGACAGCCCTGGTGACCCCAGGTGAACCGTTGACCTCCACCAAAAACAATAGGGTTCCATCGTCTGAATATGGGGCATATATGTACCACGTTTGAAGAAATCTGTAGAGCTTCCCTTCTTGAGATGATCGTGTTAACGAAGTTTTTTAGGGTTTGACACACCCTGTTGACCCACAGATGACCTTTGACCTCCCCCAAAATGATAGGGGTCTTTTGCCTCTTGGGGGGGGACCATAAACGCTCTTACATACGAAAGTAGCTGGAACTCCTCCAGGAGCGTTCCTACCTATCAAGATATTGTGTTAACAATGTTTTTCGAGGTTTTGACACACCCTGGTTGACCCCAGGTGACCTTTGTAACCTCCACCAAAACAATAGGGTTCTTCTCTCAATATGGCATCTATGTACTAAATCATTTGAGAACTGTCAGAGCTTACCTTCTTGCAGATATCGTGTTGAACGAAGTTTTTAGGGTTTTGATGACCCCCGTGACCCCATATGCCCTTTGACCTCCACCAAAATGATAGGGTTTTTCCTCTTAGAACCGTAACGGGAATCTACATACAAAGTATGAAATTCATCCAAGCTTCCCTATCTCGAGATATTGTGTTTAACAAGGTTTTTCCAGGTTGTGACCCCCGGTGACCCCCACATGTTACCTCTGAACCCCCACCAAAAACAATAGGGTTCTTCCTCTCAATATGGGGCATCTTTGTTCCAAGTTTGAAAACTGTCAGAGTTTCCCGTCTTGAGATATCGTGTTAACGAGCAAAGTGTCACAAACACACACACATACACACACACGCACAAGTGTGCTTTACATACTGTTTAAGGACTTCATTGTTTTCTCTATTGTGTTTGCTTCCTTAACCCCTAACCTTTTTAACATAGAACTCTCAATTGTTAAACTTCTGAGGACATGGGAAATCTATTGTATTTCCTTCTAAGGACCTGAAATCCATTGTTTAGGTCCTCAATCTGAATGCAAAGTAAGTGCACATACACACACACGCACATACATACACACGCCATCATGACCGCATAGGTTTCTCTTTTCATCGAAACCGAAAAGCATAAACTTAACGGCATGTATTACACCCTTGGAAATATTTCGGCAAAGTTTACGAGTAAACTCCATGTAATCCATATTGCATGGCTGTGTAAAAGTCAATACATTAAAAAATACGGGCTTGAAAGTGTGTCTGAAGCACTTATTCAGGATCTTCGTCATTTGGAAACTGAAGGAATTACTGTTACACAAAATGGTAGACAATATAAATTCAGAGGAACCATTTCGCATATCGCAGGAGACAATTTAGGCAGCCATTCAATCGGAGGATTTATGGAAGGGTTTAATACCAATCGATTCTGTAGATTTTGTATGTGTAGTAGTAGTCAGCTGAAAGAATCCTTACATAGAGTAAGCTTTACCGAAAGGACCAAGGAAGGTTACAAATTACACGCTGAAAGGGCAGAGCAAGATGATTATTTCCCCAAAGTGTATGGTGTTAAAAAAAATTCGCCTCTGAACAAATTATCATACTTTCATGTCATTGGTGGTATGCCTTCAGATCCAATGCATGATCTGTTAGGGGGTGTATGCCCTCTTGTGGTTGGGAGAGTGTGTTTGCTGTTTTCTTGAAATTATGCTTCATTAAATTTGAAGACCTTAATCAGAAAATTGATGCATTTGATTACAAAGGCACAGATAAAGTGAATAGGCCTTCCAAATTTTCCAAAAGTTCTTCACATATTACTGTTAAGCAGACAGCAGCACAAATGTGGTGCCTCATGAGAGTTCTGTTTCTAATGTTTGGAGTCACAATAACACAAGAAAATAGACACTGGCAGCTTCTGATAAACTTAATTTCAGTTATTGATGTGGTGTTTCGCCCCAAACAAAATGGGCAATCCTTAAACTATCTTGATGGATTAGTACATGATTTTCTTGACTTGTACAGATCTTGCTTTCCCACATCACAACTGACTCCAAAAATGCATTATCTTACTCACTATAGTAAG
>JAIZAY010001472.1:0-14805 GCA_029531755.1 Holothuria leucospilota
GTTATAGCAATAGCTGCTTTCGCGTTCAAATATGCTCTGCGTATAGCTTGATCTTACAAGCAGTTTTACTTGTCTACAATCAGCGTGTGAACTTCTGTACTGTACGTTTTAGATATTTAGCTTAGGATTTGTAATTCAAGGAGACACGCAAAGGTAAGTGCCTATTCCAGTGTAAATTATCTATGTTGGACGACTAAAGCTTTCATTCGTAATCGTCGCGCAGGGTTTCGTAGTGAGTCCTGTTGCTAAGGTAACGATTTGTTACCATAGCGTTACATTAGCGCTGTATTCGTTAGTAATGCGTCAAATGTATAGACTGAAGTTGACGTTAAGGATTGCACAGTCTATGCGTAAGCGAGGCGGCTCAGTAGGCAACTTAGTATCTCTTACCTTCGCTTTGCGGCTCTAAAAGTTGAAAATAAATCTCAGATACTGGCGACATGTCACTAATTTGTAGCGCAAACTCTTACATAATCGAACTAAAGGTAAAATAGCCTTCCTACAGGAACAAAATTACTGAAGTAAGTTTACTCTTCGGGAATTGCGAGGGAGAATATACCTCTTCTTAAGTTACGAAAAGCACCAAAATGTTGTCGCCATGTTGCGTCCAGTAGATGCGCACAGCACAACGACTGACCGTCGGAGACTAAACCATTTTGGACCTAACTCTTGCTTTCAAATTGGCCAAAATTTTGTACAGGGCATGTATTAGACCTTAGTCTCTAGTCACAGACAGAGTCGTACTTACAATCTACGACATTAATTATTAATAGTTAGGAATTTTTATGTTTAATTCGGGTAAGAAAAAACTACCTCCTCGTTTTCAAAGTTGGTTTACTCGTGTTAATGACATTCATACTAGACATCTATCGAATTCTGTCGACTTTATATCAGAATTACTCGAAATCAGTTAACAGTGCTCAATTTTGAAAGATTTAATGAACCCCAGCTCTGTTATACAATATCCTCTGATATTAAAGAAGCAAATTTAATTTAACCAAGTACAAAATATTGAAGAAACATTCATTCGAAGGTCTTAATATGTATTATATATGTATTAAATAAGTATTTATGTTGGTATGTATATGTTTGTGTGTATGGACTTATATGCATGTGAGTGCATATATATATATATATATATATATATATATATATATATATATATATATATATAATATATATATGAAAGTATGTTTTATAATTCTTTTTTGTTAGGTTATTTTTCTTTGTTTCAATTTCTGTTGTTCTGAAGGTGGCCTGACCTCGATAAACCATGGTTTTGTCAGGTCTCCTCCAGGCGCGGTTCTAGACCGAGATTTTTTTGGGGGGGCTCAGGGGGGCTTGAAACGGAAGAATAAAATTTTCTGTCATTATCAATACCGACATTGGGGAATGATGCTAAGGAGGACTCCATCAGTGGCGTACCCAGGATTTCTCTAACGGGGGGGGGGGGCGTGCAGTATGTTGTGTGATCGCCGGCCTGGGGGAAGGGTCTAAGGGGAGGGGGTGTCCCTCCCCTTTGAAAATTTTTGAAAAATTAGATGTACTTACATACAATTTGGTGCCACATACGCTACATTTTGAAGCAGAATTTGTGTTAAAAAATTTACTTCTTTTAGGAACTGAAAAAAATTGGCATCAGGGAGGGGGCATGGCCCCCTGCGTACGCCACTGATAGTAATAATCATAAGCGTATGGGACTCTTACAGTTTGGAGTCCAGAAAACTTTTTGCCCGAACTTCTCAAAAAGTTGCCAGAAATCCGTTGCAGTTTCAGGTGCATGAAATAGACCACTAAACCACTACAGGCGCGCGAAGCGCGCGAAAATTTTTGCACATTTTTCGGGCATTCGATCAAAAATTCGGGAACTCAGTAGAAAACTAGGGCAATCTTTTCACTTTTACTTCATCTCTGCCTGAATTTCAATTTGAGTAAGGTACCAAATGTTGTTCATGTCTGGTCTACTGTTACAAAGGCATACTGAACTGGATTTGAGCAATCACTGGATTTGAGACCGACTTTTGATTTTCACGCCCCCCCCCCACACACACACACACCTGTATTTACGCCCCTGGGACTGGCGTCGAACGTAAGAATGCAGCTGGATAAGCTAGTAGGCGCCCGCACTGTGCCTACCGTCGTAATACAGTACTAAGGCGAAGCGTGGTTGTCGTACTACATGCAGTCAAAACAACGGTGTACGTACGTGGACGTGGATACAAGAAACGTGATCACATGCCTATCTTGCATGACACATTTGAGAAACTAAATCCACTGGACTAAGATGTGCACAAATGTATTGGACAATTTTGTTTTTCTCAATACACGCAAATATAGCATGAAGATAACACACAACCTCGGAAATTTTTTTTTTTTGGGGGGGGGGGCTTGAGCGAATTTTGGGGGGCTTGAGTCCCCAAAGCCCCCCCCCCCCCGTAAAACCGCGCCTGGTCTCCTCCACTCCTTTGTCACCTCATGTATTTTATTATTGCTGTTGACCGTATTATCTTTCCTCATAGTGTAATTTTTATATATGCAATTTGTAGGCCTACACTATAATACTGACGTGGAATAAATGTGTCAAATCTAACTCCAAAACCTCCCATATATACTTGATCCCTTCTCTTCCATTTCGTTCTCCTGACCTGGCGCCTTTTTATGCTTAGGGTGTGTTTTTCAAATGCGGTCTTTCGACCTCCACCCTGCCTCTCTGGTTGGACCTTACTCTGAAAAAGTTTGAGAACCACGGCTGTAGGCCATGTCCACACACTACTGTGCGTTTCTATGTACAATGCAATGGGTACATTCTACTCACTGAATTACAGGTCACGATTAACCAATCAGAGTGATGATTTTGTTTGTATTTATGCCAATCAAAGTGAATTAACCAATTATTGACAGAGCAGTGGGGATTTCCTAAATACGTTTTGGGTGATGCATCAGCACCTTTGAAAGTCTAATTAATACTTCAGCTATATCCAGGGTTGTTCCCGTTACGCTTTGAAAGTAACTCGTTATAGTTGCTGTTAATTCCATAAAATTGTAACTCGTTACAGTTACTCGTTACAATGTTGAAAAAGTAACTAGTTACAGTTACTTTTGACTGAAAATTAACTAGCTACAAGTCAAAAGTAACTAGTTACTTCAAGGTGAATATACGGTACCTCGGTACCTGAAATGGAAGGGAGCATAATTAGATAGTAAGAAGGGGGCACATGAGAGGACCGAACCTCATTTGTGCCGGTTATCCTTAGGTGTTCCCCAAAGAAAGTCAATGATGCCAGCTGATCTTCACTGGGGATTCAGGCAGAGGACTCATCATGAAGCAGCGAATCATGATACTGTGTCGGAGCTTACACAAACTATTTGTTAGACGAATATAGTTGTAACCAGAACTTTTCCAGTTACGACATGTACTTCTGTGAGGGTGGAAATCTTTATACTCCCATCACAGTTTAGAGAGGTTATCGGCTATTAAAGGGGGAGAGGGTTGTTTTAGCATTAATTAAAGTCTTCACCCCTCAAGGGCATAAATATGGTAATGCGATGCTCTATATTGGTTAATGGTGAAATTTAAAACCTCGCCGCTAAGGTTGGGCTAAGTGATATTTCCGCATAAGTTTCAAGTTTCACATTGTGTCTATAAAAACAGTGCATAGAAATGGTGAGACTACGTAGTTTACACATGCAGAGCATGTGCTCATAATTCACTTTCCCTTTACAATAAATAGGTAAAGCTTAAAGTCGGACACCTCGTCTTTCAATTAACTTTGTTAAGATATTTTTAACGCCATTTGACCATTTCAATATTCTGCTGTTTTTTATATTAAACTTACTATTATTCCAGTGTAGGGATATATGGGCATTGAAAAGAATATGATATAGCCTAAATTCATACATTTGATTCATCAAATAAGGATACTATACATGTTAAAATAGATACATAAATGGATGCACGGTGTTTACCGACGATTGGCACCGTGTAATTTACTGCGGGCTCCAACGCACGAGTCCTGATTCGACCAGCTTAATGCCGGTCTCAAGAGCGTTTTTCTAGATTAGGAATTTGTCCGGAATAGAAGGTTCCGGGATCGAAATCTTTCCGGAATGTGATGTAACTGGACTTGTACTCGGAGTTTATTCCAGCCGAGTTCTCAAATATAAAAGTTACATTAAGTGTTTAAAGTTCCATTATAATTTGTGCACAATGTACAGATGAAAAGTATTGTCACACATGATCAACTAAATTACTGAGGAGGCCAGGCTATGGAAGTGATTACAAACGATGACTTTATTAATGATGGACATGTACAATAGAATTAAAACATCTAATTTTGATATGCTATACATTGGCAAAAAGACTGGTCTCGGAATTGTTGCCAGTGGAATCAAAACTGGCCGGAACTTGAGGGGTACGTATACCATGCTCGGAAAGATTAGGGAATCTAGAATCGCAGTTAGCTCCGTCCGACTCGGATAGGGTGGACTCGGGTCCAGCCCCAACGTCTCAAAAGGCAATGATTAAACTTTCAAAGTAAGCCTAATATTTGAATGCCTATGGGCCAACCTGTTTCTCACGGTGCACTATCTCCACTGTGTCCTCTAAAGGACAATATGAGTAAACTAAGGCCCAGCTGACTTCACTTAGTATATATACCATATAAAGTAAGCTGGGCCTTAGTTTGCCAGAGGACCGTTCAGTATTTTTCAACGAATCGCACAAAGACTCTTTCTCATGGATCTGTCTTATACGTAATTTGACACACAAATCAAATTTTAAACTTAGTTTAATCGACAATCAAGTGACCCTGTAAGCCTGAAGCATGTGCATCTAATATCAACTTCTGATTCTAATCGTGAATAAAATTTGACGTTGTTGAGGACGAAGTCGATAATAGAGATGAATGATAAATATATCGAAAATAATTTTACTACCAAAGTGTCATCAATTTGAAAATTTTCTCTTACTTCGACTGAAATGCAAATTGTGGTCATTTTGACTATTTGTAACGGAAAATAACGGGACCCAATGTAACGCCCTTACAGTTACTTTTACACAGAATTGTAACTAGTTACTTGCTCCGTTACTGAAATGCAAATGTAACTTGTTACTTGGTTCCATTACACAAAATGTAACTCGTTACAGTAACGGCGTTACTTGTAACTCGTTACTTCCCAACCCTGGCTATATCTCTAGCTGTCTCGTGGAAGTGTTTAGAGGTTTTACTGCTCAGTTTCTAACCAACTGGTTTAAGTCGGGCCGGCCACGGCCTTTTTTCCAGTTGTGGCTCACTGGCTTGATTTCCCTACTCCATTGCTTATGCTGAGCACCAAGCACAATGGCAGTGGAATCAGAGGTGTAAATCTTGCAGTCTTGTTGAACAAAGAACTTGTGCGGTGTTATAGTTTTGATACTGCCCTTGATATAACTAGCTATTTTACGTTTAAAAGACAAATTTACAGATGTACATTTCGCCCAACGGGAATTGAATATTTATATTATCAAACGGGTTATTAATTTTATTTGCTGTTTTCGTATCTACAGTGTCTGCAACCATGGCCAATGATAATACAGCATTTAAGAGGGGCGACGAAGATGAACGAGAGGGCGACATATTAGGTTGCAACGGAAATGACGTTCACATGAAAACCGTTGCCGTTACTGCAAATGAAATTACTGTCGATGAAGTCACTTTCGAGGACGTCCCACTCGATGACGTGACCAATGGGTACGTCACTTCCGTCTCCTCTGAGACTAGAACTGTCACCGAAAGTAACGAGAACTCAGATAAAGCAGTAACTTCGTCTGACGAGCCGCTTAGTTGTTTCGAAAGATTCCGCCTTTTAGTATATCATAGGCGAGGTCTCCTTTTTGCAGTGCTTGGTGCCTTTTGTTTTTCCATTGAAGATACACTTATGGACGTACTTGCCCAAACTCTTGACGTCTTTCAAATCTCGTGCATGGTTAGTTCAATAATAGTTGCCTTCTCCGCTGTCGCCCTGATTGGTGGAAAAATAGCGCCACCAAAAAAGAAGTTGGAATATTTATTACTTCTTATAACTGGTATCCTGCTCAGCCTGGGTTTACCGACAGCCATATTATCGCTCAAGTACATGGACTTGGGGGCGTCAATTGCCGTCATTTACACGATGCCAATTTTCACCGGTATATTTGGCTGGATAATACTCAGAGAAGCCTTGCGAATTATCGACTTATTTTTTGCTCTCATCTCTTTTGGCGGAGTCGTGCTCATCGCTCAACCTGCTTTCTTGTTTGGAGAGAGCGAAAATGAAGATAACGAGGAAGAAAATCTCTTGCTAGGAACGATACTTGGTTTGGCTTCCGCCGTGACCTTTGCCCTCATGGTTGTCATATCTCGAAAGCAGACTGATATGGGACTCCACCTCTTTGTATTGATGTTCTGTAATGGAGTCGTCTCCTGTTTTGTCAATGCAATGGTTTGTACATTTACTGATGCATGGAAGATGCCGTCGGGCGTCGAATGGGGGGAGATAATCGCTTTTGGCGTCTTAGATTTTGTCGCACAAATTTCCTTGATCTTAGCCATCATGTCGGAGGTCGCCTTTCTAGTTTCCATAGCAACTACGTCAGAAGTAATCTTTTCATTTCTTTGGCAAATTATCATTTTTCGAATTATTCCCGATTGGCAAACTGGAGTGGGCGCTTTCCTTATTATATCTTCATGTGTTGGTATAGCTTTGAAGAAACCCAAAGTCAGTACTCCTGAAAACGATGAAAAGAAAGTGGAAGAGGGCGGTGTTGATAATGTTTCTGCTCTCTGTACAGAGGAAGATGAAATCTCTGTGAAGAATGAAGAGACAAGTTGTAAGAATGACCAAAATCACGTGCAGGAAAGAGAAGTGAGAGTGAATACCCCAACCTGATTAATTATTTGAGAAAGGCATGTTGATGAAGTTGAATGTGACCATCCAAGGATTTCGATTCTATATTTGAAGAAAAAAAGTGTGCTTCAAAGCCGGTTTAAAATAAAACTCGTTGGTCCAGCTCCCATCTTCACAACACATTTCTGAGATAGCCAATAAAGTATTGGCCTTTAACATACCGGAGTTTATCCACTTGATTTTGAAAATGTAGATTGCCACAGGCGTACGAGGCGGGGGGGGGGATGAGAGCTGCAACCCTCAATTCGGGTGGAAAATTTGCTATCTTGGGGCAAAATATATGTTTTTATCGTATAGATATGCATTGAAATGTCGGGCAAAGGTGCTGCAGCCTCCCTCCCTTCCCCTTCCCATCCCCCTTCATTGGAAGTAGTCTCGTACGCGTAGGTACATTATTCATTTGTGTTGTCACTCGTTTACTTCTCAATTTCTTTGTGTATTTCTGTTTTTCCAAGGGATAATGAAACGTAAGTTGAAGAACGTGGTAAGTAATATTGTAATAGAGTGAGGTGGCTGTACCCGCTTGTTCTCAATGAAATTGCGATGAAAAGAAAAAAAAGAGGTATCGTCCTTGTACTGTGTCGAACAAAGAGTGCAATTTTATTGTGCAATCTACTAAGCTGAGTAAATAAGATTCAACAGATTGCATTACAACAATGGAAGAAACTTGAGGCCTGGAAACTAGACCAGTGAGAGTTATTTTGCAACGGTTGTTATGTTACCGTATGACTTAAAGACCCATGTATGCCATTTGTGCCATTACGCAGTCGTTCTAGGGTTAGAGTTAGATGAGGTTTTACGGCTCAGTTTCTAACCAATTGGTTTAAGTCGGGCCGGTCATGGCCTTATTTCCAGTTGTGGTTCACTGGCTTGTTTTCCCTACTCCATTGTTTATGCTGAGCACCAAGCACAATGGCAGTAGGTTCCATTTTTAAAGTCTTTGGTATGACCCGGCCAGGAGTCGAACCCCAGACTTTCTGGCTGCAAGTCGGATGCTCTAGTCGTTCTAGGATTATTCTAAAGTACAAGTTGAATCTCATATCAGTTCATTCTGCTTTCTGTGTAAAGGTGCGTTCACACCAAAACCGAAATCTGCTGCGTTTTGCGGGCGGGAGCCTCAAAGCAAATAGCTTGTTCGTATTTGTATGGAACCGTTCACACAGAAATCGCGTTGTGAAAAACGTTTCTGTGCGAACGGTTCCATAGAAATACGTACAAGCCATTGTTTAATGGCTCCCGCCCGCAAAACGCAGCAGATTTCGGTTTTGGTGTAAACGCACATTGAGGCGCGCGTCCAATGCTCAAAATGATTCAAATTATGTATTAGAAATAAGAGAAAACCCAAACGAACTGATATAGTGTGACGTCACATTTCAAAAGCAAGTCGAATTAGAATGAAAATAAATCGATGTTTTTGCGCTGCTCGCCATGTTCGATCTCTGGAGCTTGCGCATGATGCGAGCATGCTGTCTGCGAACAGCAGACGGTCATTGATTTCTTTAACTCCAAACGTCCCTTACAAATAGGTTTGTAGAACTCTATGGAGAAAAGTGCTTATCACTTCTAAAAATGACATTGCAGGTTTTGAAGAATTTGTACTGAAACAAACACACCCTCTAAAGAAATTCTACAGAAAGTTAGTAGAATCTCAGTCTAAAATACCCCTATAAAATCTCTAAAGAATCTCTATAAGGATTCTATTTTCTATACATAAGTTATTTACCTGCGAAATACTCGAATGTCATATAAATTCTAAAGAACAATTAAACGTCTGTAGAATTTTCAACAATTTACGGAGATTCCTTAGAGACTTGCAAAAAGTGAAGAGAAATTCCATAGAACTTTCTTCCAAATTTCTTCAAAAGTCTACAGATTTCAGTAGAAACTCTAGGCCCATACAAATTTAAAGAAATTTGTAGAAATTCTAAGGATTTGTTTCGATAAAATTTCATGGAATTTTTTAAGGTTCACATTAGTTTCGTTTCGTTTATTGTTTTTTCGCTTTACATATATGCAACAAAATAAAGAATATGACTTTTACATAGGAATTTATGTACATACATAAGCGGAAGGAAGTACACAAAAACTCCAGAGGGCTTGAAAACGTGCACTCCCTATAAAGAAAGAGAAAAGCAAACAAGCAAACAAACTGCTCCAACAATAGCAAAAAAAAAACAAGTGATGAAAAACAGGAAAAAAAAATAAAAAAAAAAGTAATGTCACACTCACAGCAGGGCTCAAAATAATTTTTCACTGAAGAGGGCTCTTTTCAGAACGAAATCGCCCTGGCCGATTTTTATTAGGGATATTTTAGAGACGACGAGGGCTTTTTTAAGTTTGCGAGAATAGAAGTGTATCTTCTATGTTATAACACCTGATAAGAATTATGACTGATCTGCCAACGCGGCAGCGCCGTGCAGCCCGTGCGAGTGCGGCCGTGGCGGTCGTGCACTATAACTGGTGTGGAACATGAAATCATCCTTTCGATCGCTAGAAAAGCTGAAAACAACTTTTCAAAATGAATGGGATCCATGAAATTTCAATGAAGGAATAAATTTTGCTAAAAGAAACCATCAGCAGATTCTGACAGATCGCAGGAGCGATTTTGGTAATATATATATTTTTCTCGCCCTCCGGAATTTTCTCAAGGGGCGATTTTGTAACTTTGTCGGGCGAATCGCCCACCGCCCCCGTATATTTTGAGCCCTGTTTCACAGCACCAGTGGGCCCATTTTACTATGTCACGTTTCTAATAGGAGTCCGTTCCCATGGAGAATTAAAAATGGTCGTTTGAGTGATTCGAATTCAAAACTGCGAAGAATAATTCAAAACTTTCTTTTTTCGAAAAGTGTGTCACGTAGTTGGGTATCCAAGAATTTGACTGCAGAAAAAAAGGTGCGTTTGGCACTGGAAAGTCCTGCATGTAAACTGCACATGCGGCGTTATTGTATAACAGCCAAAGAATCCATGCAAAGAAGTATACCTCCTTGCAATATTTATACGAATTCTATAACATCTTTTGCTAAAAATACTATAAGAAGTTTTAAAACCACATTTAAGTCATATTTTCAATTTTTGTTTTGAAAGCATAAAGCATGGGGGTCGAATGTGAAATATTAGTTTATAATACGTGTTCTTTTAGTGAGTTTTATTATATAGACTGTGCATGAGGCTTTGTGACATAAAGTGGCTGGGTAAAATGGGGGTAAGGTGAGGGAAAGGGGATTCTCAAATATAAAATTAAGTGGACTAGGAACGAAGAGCCTTTGTCACTTGTTTATAATGGCGAGCATATGGCGTAACACTTGTAAGGGTGGTGTAAAGGACGACGCACGCCCTGAGCACAGAGGTGAGTCTGCCGATCTGAAGTCATCATTGTTGCATTTTTAACCGCCCATATATACCGTAACAAAGCAATTGGTATTTTTTTAGGAAACACTTCTGATAAGTTCACATATTTTGCTTACAGCTTATGCCGATAGCGAGTTTAACTTAACTTTGCAAAAGACCGTGTCGTCACTTCAACTTAGATAGTTCATATTTACTATTTCAAAGCACTTTGTTTCCCTAATATATCCCGTAACCACATGGTAGTAATAAACTTGTCAATTAGCGTATGAGGGCAAGGGGGTTCTTTGGTGGGAGCTGGCCTCACTGCCTCGATCATACATGTCGATTTTAGGGCATGTGCATTGTACTTCAGGGCAAAGTTCATGGCATGACTGTTTGCCAAGTAGGAACAATTTCAGGGTAAACACCCCCGCCCCCACCCGGTTTAAAAATGAAAAAATGCCTTCCCATATACCTCTATAGCAACGTCACTATACAGCAGCTGACATTTTGCGAAAAGAAAATTTATGTTTCACGTATACTTTTTCATGATAGTATATATTTATCCGCCATTTTATCTTTCGTCCTCAGTTTACTTCCTACCATTAACCTACATCTTCATAGTACACAATTGAAATTTTTATAAAGGGAAATCCTTTAATAAGTGCCTGCTGTTTTAAACATAAAAAGAGGTATAAAGAAAAGACTTATGTATTTATACCTTGATGAAAAGCTATAAATATTCTCATAACTACCACCTTAACCGTTTTTTAGTTATACATTTAGGACAAATTGTCTCATCTGTTTTAAGATGACAACAATAGTTCGTGCATTGCAAAATCATAAATATGATATAAATCAAGGGATAGATAACGTGTTTCGTAGTGCAAGTGCTTTCAACCTCTTTGCCTTAATGAAAAAATAATAAACTACGAGAAATGGAAACAGGTTGATTTACTCTCTTTATAATTTTTGTGGTTTATATTTTACTGTTATAAACCCCCAGTGTTTTCACCCTATATTTTAGTTCTTGGAACTACTTCGCTGTTGGATTTCAAAACTCCCTGCAGTGATATTCCTTTAAGGGTTGCTTTGTTCATGCTTTCCTGGTTTCAGTGTAGCGGCTTATGGAAATGACGTCACAGAACAGAAAGTACGCCGTTTGCTAAGGTAAGCTTGTAGCATTACAACTTTTACCAACACAAACACAGTACAACTACTTTGTGTACCAGCCGGTCGGTAGTCTTGGTCAAGACGTTAGTAAAATATTACTTCTCACGTTCTAGCAAAATGAGGACGCTTAATTGTAAACTAAACTGTACGTGCTCGAGTATTTAGGTCATTACCTGCCCACAAGCAACAAACAGGGATCTCATTGATTTGGAGAAATCACTCAATCACCTTCCCAGCAGTGTCGTAGCCGGACAAGGCATTGAAGTGGGCGAGATAGCTTGGTGGAGAAAAAAATTAGAGGGGTCCCGCCTTTCTGCCCCCCCCCCTTTGGCTACGGGCTTGCTTCACAGGCTCACGATGATAAGCTGGCCTCTCAATGAAAAACAACCACTTTATCCATCCATATGCCTTGAAAGTGATTGGCTATGTAAATTTTATCCATTTGTTGTTCCTTTAGAATAACTTACTGTAAATCGGCAATTGAGTGCTGTATTTATGAAAACTATAATTTGTCCTGTAGGCACTTTTTCAGTAATAAAATACTATTCGGAAGAGAGCCACCGTAACTCTTCAGCGCTTGCTACGGAAGCCAAGAAATACGGTGGTTGTGAGAAACGTACGTGACTTCCTTTAACGGTTTACAGATAGTTCAGCCATGATTTTCCAATTAAAATAATTCTGATGAGTAAGCAAAAGCATCACCACATTCAACATTTATTGGACAGGGCAAGCCAAACTCGAGATATAAGTCTGTATCTCTGTATGAAGCTACTCTCGGTCGTTGACATTTGTGAAGTAAAGAACGAAATCATCGTGCATGATTTCATTAGAAATATTTGTAGACTATTCAGTTCGCCGGAGTTGACTAAATTTAGTTTGCTTCTTGTGATTAAAGGGAAAATGCAGTCACCCCAATTGAATTAGTGTACCCCAGTATCCTTATTCATAAATGGCTATGTTTAAGTCACGTGCAATATTTTTATTACTGAATTATTCACTTCATGCATAATAACTGCTTCGTTTACCTTTAATATGAAATATTTTGGTTTTAACAATCATGAAAGATATTGGTAAGGAAATAAGAGGAAATTTGTAAGATCATCCTGATATTGTAGACTTTTATACCTCCATATCTCAGCAGCTACTCACTGCAGCCTTAATTGAGCAAAATCATGTGTGCCCATTTAAGGAATAGACTTCACTTTCATCATGCATGCCAGAAAGTTTGTGTAGTAACGGTACCCCTTGGACAAAACGAGGTAACCTTAACTTCCTTGATGTCACAATGGGCAGCTTTGATGGCGCTGAGGTATGTAAACTGGTCCGCCTTTACATTCTGAACAGCCTTAGAAGGCATCGTCATGTCTCCGTAGGCACTGTCGTGTCTCCGATGTCGGCCTCGATCTACAGAGATGACGGCCTAGCATCCTTGAAACGCGCTCCGGAAGAACTCGCCGAGAAGTGCCCGCTAGGATTCCATTAAAACCTTCAGCGAGTTTGGCTTGAAAATCACCATCGAGACTAACCTCCACGTCGTTAACGTCCTCGATGTTCCGTTAACATGAAAGATGGTACCTACATTCCTTACAGAAAACCTAATGACAACCTCGTCTTTACTCACACCCAGTCAAATCACCCACCCAACATACTTAAAAAACTCTATTTTGTTCACCCAAATTTTTTTAAAAGGAGGAATATTTTCATGAATTTTTTGGTTGATTTAGAAGAATATTCTCTGTGAGAACCTATATATCATTGTAAAGAACAAAGATTGGGAATTTGAATGAACATTTTATTTTTGTGAACTAATCTCATTATGTATGCAAATATGCAAATTAGATGACGTCATACGGTTTTTCATAGAAAATCGTACAAAACCCATACAGATCACTATTATTTTGTAATTTATAGTGCAGGAGATTGTTTAGCTTTCTTTTCTCTTTCATTTGATACTAAATTTGAGGAAATTGGACCAAAAATGAGGAAGATATGCCCATTTTTCTCTTCCTATACAGCCCACACTGAACTAACACACACTGACCTTATGTGACCTCTACACACAACGCTATGGCTCAGTGCACAGGGGAATGTAAACAACTTTGGATCGAAACAGAGATGAGTCAGCTTTGTAAGGTAGCTCTAAATGGACATTTTAGTGAATAGAAAAGTCGGAGGGGTGTTGTGGGTTATAATTTTTGATATTGGGAGGGGATTTTGGGGTCAGAAATGCATGTTTTGGGTCAAAATTGACGCATTTTTGAAAACTGAATATGTCTGGTCCTTTGAACCTCTCTAACTCACCCTACCCTTGTAATTTATGCATATCTTTTGGTATAGTTTTGTAAGGAATCTTGTAAAGGACATTTTAGTGTTTGAATGAAAAAGATCGGACTTTCCGTTGTTGAGTTATGATTTTTTTTCTGGATTGGGAATTATGCGACTGAAAATGTAGATTTTGACCGAAAAGACGCATTTTTTGAAAATTATAGTTGAAATATCTCTAAACTCCCTATACCTGGCATCTAATCACCTCTCATGGTGTTTCTTTAGGTTCTAAGGTATTCAGAAAAAAAAAGTGAGTAGGGTGACCTTTTCCTAAGTGCCTGAACTTGACTTTTGAAAATTATGACGTCATTTTTAGCATTTTTTGAGTTTTGGGATCATTTTTTGAATGTAAACAACTATTTATCGATGTTTTGTGAAAAATTTGCAAATACAACCCCCCCCCCCCAAAAAAAAAATAGTGGCATTGCACAGAACTTTTTGTAAGCTTTCTTTTGGTGGTTAAATGAAGGCTGAGGAGTGTATATTGACAAAGTTATATTTTTTTTTTAACAGGCAGCTTTTTGGGGTAATGGGCTTACCCCGCCGAACAAAATAGAGTTAAATATATTCCCATAGCAGTAAACAAACGTGTGGCCAAGCTTTCTTACAACCAAGCAGATTTTGATGCTGCAGCACCTGCCTACCAACAGCGCACTGGATTCTAGCGGTTTTCACCACAAACTAGAGTACCCAGGTTAGAGCCTACCAGCCCAAAGAGGGTCGAAGAGACAAAGACATTGGAAGGTTATAAGGTTCAACCTCCCGTACATGCTTCATTGCTCAGTGGTTGGAGCGTCCGTACTAGCAAGCGGGAGGTCCCGAGGTCGAATCCCGGTGGAGTCATACTCAGTGCTTTTCACCTCAGCCAGATTTTTCAGCTTTACCAATTTCATATATATATAAATATATATATATATATATATATATATATATATATATATATATATATATAATATATATATATATATATATATATATATATATATATATATATATATATATATTATATATATATATATATAATATATATATATATATATATATATTATTTAT
>JAIZAY010001367.1:0-15723 GCA_029531755.1 Holothuria leucospilota
ATATAGGCCTAAATTGATTTTTCTACGGATTGCAGGAAGCAACCTAAGGCTCATCAAGGGATCGTTAAGGACCCTTGGCCAGGTGATCGTCGATGAACACCTACAAAATCTCGCCTTTCCTTGTCGACTTCTGTCCAGAGATCAACAAGGTAGGAGTATATCTTACATTCCCATCTTGTTAATGACCCGGGGACCGCCACTTAGCGTCCCCATTTGACGGACGCGAGTGAAACTCCCAACCCTTGAGCAACGTTGCTCGATGTCTGGGAGGGGTGGTTGGGGTGCCGAAACCTACCCATAGAACCTAACAAATCCGAATAGGCCGATGACAATCAGATATATCATTGCAAAACAACCGTACACACGAAACGTGCACCTTTTTTTCTAGGTGACACTATATAACACAATAGTGTTGGTGTGTCGCAAAATCCCATCTTACACACGAAACGAACCACAAAACATCAACAACTGTACATGCAGCTTTTGACGAACCAGACCAGCTGGGAAATTGAATCGGGGTCTGTTGCGTACAGCGTTGTTCCCGTTACACTTTGCGAGTAACTCGTTACAGTTAATACCATAAAATTGTAACTCGTTACAGTTACTAGTTACAGTGTTGAAAAAGGAACTAGTTATAGTTACTTTTAACTGAAAGTAAGTAGCTACATTTCAAAAGTAACTAGTTACTTCAAGGTGAATATACGGTACCTCGATATCTGAAATGGAAGGGGGCATAATTATATGTTAAAAATTAGTTCTGGCTAGGGCTCGCATCGGTCACACCCACCTTACCCATGCCTATTTACTTCACGGGGATGAGAGACCATATTGTATACCCTGTGATTGTGCTGTCACCGTCAGTCACATTCTCGTGCTTTTTAAGTGCATCGAAACGGCACATACAAACAAAAAACAAACTCAAACCGGTCGGACAGGAACATTCTCGTTGACTGTTATGAATACTCCCATATTCGCCAGAAGTACTACGCTGTGCCAGACCTGAAAACTTTATTTGAACAGACAGACCCTTCCCTTATATTGGACTTTCTCAATGAAAGTAAACTGTATAGAAATTTTTGATATGACTCCCGCATTTGCCTGGACCTTTTAGTGGAATTTGACCCCGCCTTTTAAAGTTAATTGTACCCCAATATTGCACCTTTTTCTTTTCTAGATGACAGTCGTGTTGGTGTGTCGTAAAATCCCATCTAACTATATATTAAGAAGGGGCACATGAGAGGACCGAACCTCATTTGTGCCGGTAATCCTTAGGTGTTCCCCAAAGAAAGTGAATGATGCCAGCTGATCTTCACTGGGGATTCAGGCAGAGGCTCCTAACGCTCATCATGAAGCAGCGAATCAAGATACTGTGTCGGAGCTTACGCAAACTATTTGTTAGACGAATATGGTTGTAACCAAACCTTTTCCAGTTACGACAGAACTTCTTTGAGGGTGGAAATCTTTATACTCCCATCACAATTTAGAGAGGTTAGCTGCTATTAAAGGGGTAAAGCATTGTTTTAGCATTAATTAAAGTCTTCACCCCCTCAAGGGAGTAAATATGGTAATACGATGCTGCTCTCTCTCTCTTTACTTGTTAACGGTAAAATTTTAAAACCTCACTGCTAAGGTTGGGCTAAAAGATATTTCGGCATCACTTTCAAGTTTCACATTGTTTCGATATAAAACAATGCATATGGAAATGGTGAGACGATGCAGTTTATACATGCAGATGATGTACCCATAATTTACTTCTTACAATAAATAGGTGAAGCTTTAAGTCGGACACTTCTCTTTCGATTAGCTTTGTTAGGATACTTTTAACGCCATTTGACCATCTCAATATTCTGCTGTTTTTTTATATTAACCTTACGATTATTCCATGCAGCGTTACGGGCATTGAAAAGAATATGATATAGCCTAAATTCATACGTTTGATTCATCAAATAAGGATACCATGCATGTTAAATTAGATACATAAATGGATGCAAGTGTTTGCTGACGATCGGCACCGTATAATTTACTGGGCTCTAACGCACGAGACCGGATTTGACTAGCTTACTGCCGGTCTCGAGAGCGTTTTCCTAGATTAGGAATTTGCCCGGGGTTCCGGTATCGAAATTTTTCCGGAATGTGATGTAGCTGGTCTTGTACTCGGAGCTCATTCCAGCCGAGTTCTCAAGTGTTAAAGTTACAGTGAAAGTGTTTAAAGTCCCATTGTAATTTATATTGTCACACATGATTAACTAAATTACTGAGGGCATTCTATGGAAGTGATTACAAATAATGACTTTATTAGTGGTCGACATGTACAAGAGAATTAAAACATCTGTAAGTTTGATATGCTATACATTGGCAAAAAGACTGGTCTCGGATTTGGTGCCATTGGAATCAGAACCAGCCAGATCTTGAGTGGTATGTACCATGCTAGGAAAGACAAGGGAATCTAGAATGGCAGATAGCTCCGACTCAGATTGGGTGGACTCGGGTCCAGCCCTAACGTCTCAAAAGGCAACGATGATTAAACTTTCAAAGTAAGCCTAGTATTTGAATGTCTATGGCCCAATCTGTTTCTCACGGTACACTATCCCCAGTATGTCCTCTAAAGGGCAATATGAGTAAACTAAGGCCCAGCTGACTTCACTTAGTATATATAATAGGCTATATAAAGTCAGCTGGGCCTTAGTTTGCCAGAGGACCGTTCAGTTTTTTCAACTAATCGCACAAAGATTCGGTCTCATTGATAATAAGTATTGATCTGTCTTATAAGTAAATTGACACACAAATCAAATTTTAAACTTAGTTTAATTGACAATCAAAAGACCCCGTAAGCCTGCAGCATGTGCATCTAATATCAATTGCTGATTCTAATCGTGAATAAAATTTGGTGTCGGTGAGGGCAAAGTCGATAATAGAGACGAATGATAAATATAACGAAAACAATTTTATTACCAAAGTGTCATCAATTTGAAAATTTTCTGTTACTGCATCGAGTAAAACGAAATTTGTGATCATTTTGACTATTTGTAACGGGAAAGTAACCGGACCCAAATGTAACGTCGTTACAGTTACTTTCACACAGAATTTTAACTAGTTACTTTCTCCGTTACTGAAATGCAAATGTAACTCGTTACAGGGTTCCGTTACACAAAATGTAACTCGTTACTTCCCAACCCGGGGCATGTCACCTATAGGTGTTTATTTATGAATAATCATAAACAGACTTTCATTGGTTCATACTCCTAACTGATAGGCTCATAACGAGGAAAGAACTCGAATTTCAATTGGCAATCTGAATTCAACATCTGCATTTTTGGACAAACATTACTCCCGAACGAAGCTAAGACTGTTCTTAAACTGTTACCAACTTCATATATCTGTCTCTCGTGCTATCACAATTTTGGCGGTTTATATTTCTTTATAAAAACTCGTAAACGGACTTTAACATGTTGGAAAAATAGTTCAGTGTTCATATTGATGTTGAGAATTCCTGGGAATTTTGCTTTTTACTTATGGTGACCCTAAATGACCTTTTGACCTCCAAAAACAAAAGGGTCCTTCCTCTGTACCAAGTATGAAATCTGTCCAAGCTTCCTACCTTGAGACATCACGTTAACAAGGTTTAAACCTTGTGACCCCAGATGACCTTTGGTCTCCACCAAAAATGATGGATCTACACACGAAGTGTTAGCTTCACAGAAGTTTCCGGTCTTGAGGTACTGTGCGCACAAGGTAATTGTCACAAACACACGCTCATACATACACACACAATCATGAATGCATAGGGTTCTATTTCATCGAACCAGAGAATGTTCTGTAACTTGTTCAGAAACTTTAGCCAGAGCTTTCTGAAAATTCCTCAAAATGATTGACTAATCTGCCAGAAACATGCTGTGTAAAACTGCTGGTAACAAAGAAATAACCAATTTAAAATTCCACATTTTCAGTATGGGATCTAAATTTTTCATCATCGGATTTAATCCACATTGCCTTATGACAGACCAACACATGCACTGCATTCTTGTGATTGATCAGTTTTAACAGTTTTTAGGTTGTAGAATTTCTAGTAATATCGAAGACCCAAAAGTTGTGCTCACCTTGTGTATTCACACATTTTATCTAAAATGGCTTGTACAAGCTGCTTCCCCTGTCAGTCATCAGGAAAGTTCCCAGATTTTAAGGCTGTGAGAAGACTGTGTGGGAGGGCATCACTGGCAATGGGAAATGTGCCCGGCCATGGTTTAAGGGAAACTTCAACTTGGCTGCAATGTGGTAAAATTATAAAACCTTTCAGAATATCACATTTTAAAATTATCTCCCATAATGTTGTTCACTATATCATTCCATGGATGCCCTTTGCCATTTGTAATATCATATGACATAAAGTATATCCCAAAATTAAGTTTTGCAACAGATACTGAGGTCAATATATAAAATTAAAAAAAAAAAAAAAAACCTTTTTCCAAGGGTAAATTTTTCTCAAACCTAAGACTGGATTTTGTATAAGTTTACAAAGTTAGTGCTATAACACCATTTTAGTCACATTCATTTGAGATTTGCGAATTTTAAAGGAGGCTTTGCTCATCTGTGTCACTTTCTATGAGGACATGTTTCTTTCTGGTCCATTTCCTACAACTGTCTTTGAAAACTGTTAATACCAGAAAAATTACATTCACAGTAACCATAACATGATTAAAAGAATGGTGTGGCTAACTTGTTATCTTCATGGAACAAATCACTTGATTCACGTTTCATATGCAACATTGAAAGGTTTATCATCACACTTGGTAGATGGCGACACTCTTCAAAAGTAAGTCACTAAGAGTGAAAAACAAACTGATGTAAAATTAATTTGTTTCGATGCTAAAACTGTGGGAAAATAAAAAATAAAAAAAAAGATGGTCTGTCTTCTTGAATAAGAAACCAGAGTCTCATAACAAAACAGACTGAAGTACCTCTCAGCAAACCTACCTTTTCATTAATGATGGCACTTTCATGTCTGGATGTGGATGCCAGCTGCTGATCAGGAAGAGGTTCTGTTAAATTATCAGTCTGCATTACATCCTTTATTTCATCAAAGCTGTCCAAGTCATCAGAGCCAGTACTACTTTAATTTAGTAAATCTCTCTCTTCTGTGAGATTTTCATTAGACAAACTTGAACTTAATTAAATCATCACTGGAAGGGTTTGACCAACAACAGATAATGTCAATTTGTTCCTATCGCCAAGATCTTCAACAGTATCATTCACTGATTCTCAGCTTTCAGTAATCTTTTCCTTGAATGAAATCTGAAATTTTTCTGAGCATGCTGCCGTGATTTCCCCAAAACACTTTGCACACTTATATAAAGCCTTTATATGAGACGAGAAACTTCAAATTTGCCACTCTTGGAGCTTTTGGAGCAGTGTTATTTATTACATGGAGTTTTGCATGAAATTTGTGTTTCAAGACTTCATTCATAACAATCAAGAGGGCAGTCATATCAAAACAGACTATTGCTCGTTCCTGCCCAATGATACTGTCTGTAATATCTAATGTATGATGACCGCAAAAATCTAAACACCAGGTAAATTGAGTGTCTTTTGGGAATGTTATAGCAAAGGAGTAGTCTGACAAAAGGTTCATCCTGGTTTGGAGATTCTGTTGGAAGAAAAGGAACTTGTGGACTGATTATAAAAGAGACTGAAGAAACAATACTTCGGGCACTTCACTTGCTCATTAATTATCTAAAATTCTACGATCCTACACTTTTGGATGATACAATCTCAAGCTAGTCCATTATTGTGGTAAATTTCAAGAGGGTAATGATCTTTCAAATCTTTCAACTGAAGGATCTCGAGTGGAAGATCAGCTGCGTCTTCCACACGATAACAATGGTAATCCTCTGAATAACCCAGTGTATACAAAAATTGCACCAAAAATATGGGCACTAGTCCTCCAGAAATATTGAGACAATGCGAGCAAACTGTAATAGGCCAAAGTAAACTCCATTGACAAGTGCACAGCAACAACTGAAAATACTTCAACACATGGACCACATTCTCTTATGACCTTCCGACTGCTATGAATACTCCCATATTCGTCAGAAGTATTACACTGTGCCAGACCTGAGGACATTGTTTGAGCACGTAGATCCCTTTCTTATTTTGGACTTTCTCAAAGAATGTAACCTTTACAGGAAGTTTTGACATGACTCCCGCATTTGCTTTTGTCTAGACTTTTTAGGATTTTTCCCCAATGTTTTTCTTTTTTAGTTTTACCTTTCTTATCCAGCTGACACTACATAACACATTTGTGATGATGTGTTGTTAAATCCCATCTAACTACCTAACAAATCCTAAAATCTGAATCAAAAGACTCTATAGAGTCACATTTTTTTTTCAAATGAAGACAATATGGTATCGTGAGCTTTTTAAGTACGTAGAAACAGGCACTGAGAAACTGAAGAACCCCAATCCCAAACAAAATCCGTCGGATCACAAACACAATGGCAAACAAACCATACACACCATACAACAGGGAACAAAAGAGTCTTTTTTTAATACTCACATTCACAAACTGCCACTGTAGCCCACCCCAAAACAACACCTACGCCAACAACCACAAACCATCCCAAAACATAGTCCCACCAGTCAACCACACGCCCAAAGGCTACCACACGCCCGAGGACGACACAACGCCCGTAGGCAACAACACGCCCGAAGGCAACAATACGCCCAAAGGCAACAACACTTAAAAAGCACTGGGCAAATATAGGTGCACCTTGCCCAAGGGTGCCCCGGAGGCAGTTGTGGCAAAGGGTAATATGGTATCGTCCTTCAAAAAGTGACTGGACTGAGCATAGAGACACTGAAGGCACTGAAGGCGCTGGTGTCTCAGAGATAGAGACAGGCAAATATTTTTCTTGTTCTTCATTTGCCTGGATAGATTTTTCAAGTAACTATGCTTAGCTTCAAAGTGTAAAGTTCACTGAGACAAAGGTTTAAAGTGGATCATTTGCTGAGCATAATGTGAAGGATTTGGTGTGAGATGTGATGTTGGGAAGCAAGATTTGTACATTTGCAGGAAATCCTGTACCAATAAATCAAGGTAACATATGGACCGTCCATTTTGTTTCGGGCTAAACACTGTATCAACAACTGATATTAAACTGTTATTAAGCATATTATAAGCTGCCAGTGTCTATTCCCCACGGGTATTTTACCACAAAAGACTACGAACAGAATTCTCCACACCACATTTGTGCTGCTGTTTGCTTAACATTAATGTGAGACCTTTCTGAAAATATGGAGGGCTTGTTTACTTTATCTGTGCTTAAGTAATTAAAAGAACCAATTTTCTGGTTTAGCTTTCCAAAGGTTATGAAACCTAATGATGTAAATACAGAAAATACATTTCCAACCACAAGAGGACACACACCTTCCAAAAATCATGCACTGGATCTGATGGCATTCCACCTATTACATGAAAATATGAGTTTGTTAAGAGGTGAATTCCTTTTAACACCATACACTCTGGCAAAATAATTATCTCGCTCTGCCCTTTCGGCATGTTGTTTGTAGTTTCCTTGGCCCTTTCTTGATATCTCACTCTCTGATAGGATTCTTTCAGCTGATTACTACTACACATACAAAATCTGCAGTCTATTGGCAGTGAAATCTTCCATAAATCCCCCTATTGAGTGGCTGCCCAAATTGTCTCCTGCGACAAAAGATATGGTTCCTCTGGATTTATAGTCCCTACCACCTTTTGTTATAATTATACCTTGTTTTCCCAAGTAGTGAAGATCTTGAAGAAGTGCTTCAGGTGCACTTTCAAACCCATATTTTTTTATCAGCTGGCTTTTACAAAGCCAAACAATTTGTATTACATGAAGTTTACTTCTAAACTTTGGTGGAATATTTCCCAGGCTGTAATACATACCATTTACTTTGTGCTTCTTAGTAAATGTCCCAATGGGGTTACACAGCTCAAAATGATCATTAAAACAATTAAGTGCAGGGTAAAGACCTCCGGCTAAACAGGCTGTTCTCTTTAAAACACACCATCCTAGAAGCCACACCTGATTTCACTATCAACATCATGGTGAAAATTAACAACTTCTGAAAAGACATTTTGGAAAAGTGACAGCAGCACATCCAATATGAAAATATACATGTATGTTTCCTCTTTTCCAAGCTCATTGTTTCCTAACACTTTTTCACTTGGTTCCACTTGAAAAAGATCTTCTCTAAAATATTTTGACTGGCAGTACTCTGTAGAAAACTCACTCAGAACAGGAACTGATTCATTAACAGACATTACATTTAGAATGTTGGCAACTTGTTCATGAGGTATGATATATCATGACTTTTCAAACACTACACCAACTTTCTACATGTTTTATCATGAGTCTGAAGTATGAGCCACTTTAATTCTCCTAGCACATTATTAATATGGTTTTGAGAGATTTGGTGTTTTTCCCGTAATTTTAGAATGAACATGCAAACAATAGTTAAATGTGTTTTTGGAGGAAAGCCCCTCAACAGCATTATGTTGCTGGCAGGCTTTGGACGATTACATCTGAATGTAGTCGATTACGATTACTTTAGATTTTATGATTGCGATTACAGCTAAAAATGAAAGTAATCGATTACGATTACATTGTGATGTAAAAGTGATTGCAATCGTGGTTATATTTTGTTGAAATGAGAACAATGGACTGATAGGAGGTATTAATAGGATGTGCCTTCAATAGCTGGTACTAGGAAACTCCTGGCTCAATGCTTATGAAAGTTTTTATAAGTGGAACTATTAAGTTATAAAGTTATTTACATTTAGATGCTGCATGTTGTTAGATTGACTGTTATTGTTTTATGAATAAATTTAACTTCAATGAAATCATAAATTAAACCACGATTACGATTACTTTGCCATTGTAATCGATAACGATTACGATTACTTAGCAACTTTCACAAAAGTAATTGATAACGGTTACTTCAAAAAATGGAATCGATTACGATTACCCCAAGTCTGGTTGCTGGTTATGACTTTCTAATTCATACAAAACATACCACTGTCATCTGTCCTACTGTCATCTTCAAGGTCTGATTGCAGGGGCAGATTTTCTTCTGAGCTGGCATTTACTGCAAAAGAGGATGAATTGTGAACTCTTATGTAACGCTGAAGCTATGAGTCAAATTTATTGTACTTTTTTTCAAAGGCACTAACCTCACATTTAACAGAACAATTAGGGTATGAGAAGGAATAAGTCGGATGTGGCTAATAACAGACTTCCACTTTGTGGACTGATACCTGTGACACACTGGACATTTGTACACAAGTGGCATCTTCAGCTGTAAAAGGAAAAAAGAAAAGAATTTGCTTGATTTAGTATGTGCTTCTAATTTCATAATGCATCAATATTTATCCCTGATATTTACTACTTACAAGAACAAGATATATTACTTGTGCAAGCCCCTGAAAATGTGCAGCAGCTTACAAATTCTAGGCTTCTACAGTAGGTATTAGCTTACATGTTCTTCTCCTTCAAAGATACATGTGGCCTTCTAGCCTATCACTCGGTATGTGTTGCCTTGGCATAGCCTAATGTAACATGGTTATAGGACCTTTCAACTGCCCTTCCAAATTTTTCCGAGTAGCACATACAACTTTCCTAGCACCAGCAGACCAGTGTCAATACGGAGCCTTCCATAATTCTGAACATTAGTATTTAGCCTACGTGTGGAGACAGCAGATGCAAGAATCATATACTTACCCACCTACTAGTAGCTGGCAACTACACTATAAATAAAAACAATTCCTTCCCACAAATTACAATCTGCTAGAAGGGCCTGTGCTGGACGTACGGTAGGCGAGGGTTTACGGTATAGACTTGGACAGCGGCTAGGCTAGTCTACTTCTATTTGAAAATAAAAAACTAGCCTAACAGTTAACAGCCTAGCTAGTCCTGTTTGATGCAATTGAGTTGCCAAGGATTGTGAACTAACCGACGTACCACCTCGGTTAATCTGCTCTGTACCATAATCATAACACGCACACACAAATACATGATACACACACAAAGAAAAGTAGCGAGGAGATATTGTTTCATGGTGCCATGATAAGTTAGGCTAAATGCAATCCTTACTGACTAGCTACAGTACGAACTGCAAAGAATATGCATTACCTAACGCTAGGCTGGATAAGTATCCCGCAATTACTATTACGAAATGGTACCTAACATGTAGACTAATAAGTTGACTAACTGTTAGGTAACAGACCTATCCTAACTTAAGTTGCATTTCACATCCGAGGTAGGGTAGGCAAGGCTTTAAATTTTGCCCAGGTAAGCCTTATTATAACTCATTTTATTTTCCAATACAAAATACGAGTTATGGGATTATATATGCAGTCTCTTACAATGACAGATTTTAGAATTCAATGATGAGAAGGCAATATTAACCAATTTTTACAGTGTATTCCTCCCAAGTAACATGCGAGGCTTGTGTCTGAGGTGCAGTGCAGGTAGTCTATACACTGTAAAAAATTTCCCCATTTTACTGGAAATTCCCTGGTAGTCGAGATTCACAGTTTCCAAGTTATTTAACAGGTAACGTAAAATACCAAGTTCCTGTAAAATAAAATACTGCTATTTTACAGGCACAGTACTGTAAAATGAAATCCCGTCAAAAAACAGTATTCCACTTTAGAGGACATGCCTAAGAAATAACAATATTTAATTTTACACAACCTGTTAAATGACTTCGAAAATAACAGTTTGGATTCCACGTCACGCAGAATGACAACTTGGTTCCTGAAAATATATCATCTGCATTCCTGTTGCAAATATTCCTCTTCACCGCACAAACGTTCTTCCAAGTTATGACTCAAAAGGTTCCCAAATGCAAGTAACGCATGGTTGACAGGATTTTGTGGAACAAGAAATAAATGCATGCTCAACCATGCAGTTCAATGAAGTAGGTGTTGGGATGTTTCAGTACAAGTACACAACTACTTGGGCAGGGCAACAAACAGTGACACCAAGGGACACTCATGCCACTGGAAGACAGTATTTTCTCTGCCAGACTTCATACATGACCAAAAAGTTCAGCAACTATAAAAACACTTTTCTGAATCAATACTATGAATTAAATTTAGTTCTCAAATAACGTAATGCTGACACACTTAAAAAGGAAACAAATGACAAAATGAATAGTTAAAGCTTCCTTTCAACATCTTGTTCTTCTTTAACTTAAGTCTGAATAACGAATGGTCCCACAAATGCTTATTAATAGATTAAACATTGACTTCTGTTCAATTCACTGTTCAGGTGGAACTAGTTCACAAACTGTTAATGGGTTCACTCAAGTCATCAGTAGGACTTGACCACCTAAATGATGTTATGACTCCGTAATAACAGGTAAGTGAACCACTGAATCCTGTTCCTTGCCTCTCTGTTCAACTGGAACCACACCCACTTCCAACAGCTTCCATTCAAATTATTGGTATCACTCGACCATGATTCATTGATAACAGATACATGCACCACTGATTTCTGTTCCCCACTCCACTATTGAGGTGGACCCTGGCACAATTACGACCACTTCAAGTCACCAGCATGACTTGACCAGGTAATGATGCTACAACTTTTTGATATTGTAATGTGGCTAAATAACCGATTATTTCCATTTCCTGCAGTGAGTAGGGAACCACAAAACCACTCAAGTCATTTCTATGACATGACCAGGTAAAGAGCCCCACGTTCAATAGGTAGATTCAAGACCACTTTCTGTTTCCTACCCCACTATTTAGATGGAATCTACAAGTGCACCCAGTTCCATTTAAGTCACTGGTACACTTAAACAGGTGAACGATCCCACAACTCCTAATACACATAAGTAGATGAAACACTGATTTCTGTACTTCATTGGTCAGGAGAGACTGTCACTTCACACAGTTGTAGTAGGTGCAAGTCTTTGGTATGACCTTAATAGGTAAATTTTTCATGACTCTTTAAATTAGAAATCAAACAAAGATTCTCAACCAGCAAGTCACCATTAATGAAATACAGCATCACTCTTGTCGGGCACCAAGTTCTGAAGGGGTTCCATTTTTTGTCACAACCAGAAAGCCTAGCTTTTTAGTTTTCAAAATACCTCAAGCAATCTCAGCAACATGTAAAATTTTCTACAAAGACGAAAACTTGGTAAAGTGTGCATAAATGAGCATACGTAAAACTAGTGAGAAGATAAAAAAGTTGCAAATTATGTCCCCTAATTTGATAATGTATAATTATGTTTGGACTTTCTGTAAGCTAAAGAAAGTTTTGGGATAATGAACACTTAGATTCACAGCCCATGCAGAGATTTAACAAGTGTGACTCCAAGCAACTTCTTACTCCAGTGAAAATACCTTTTACTATTGCGAGTAATATAGATAATAATAATCTATCCACATATTTCCAATGTCATGACTTCAAATAGACCCTTTTGGCATCAAAGATTGCTTTAATCCCATGACGGGGGGGGGGGGGGGGATTACAGAGAAACCGCTATTCAATCTTTTAACATCCTAGTTCAATAGTTTCTCCTGTATAATGTTTTCATACATAATTTTATACCAAATCTCAGAAAAACCTAAAATGAAAGTATGAAACTGTCAGACACAAACCGTAATTTCGCTTTCTCACAGTACAACATAGGATTCCACTTTTAGCTCAACAAAAAGAAATTACTATAGAGAGATTCATGGGCTGAAAAATTGTACTTGTAACTTTTGAATGTTCCATACAATCTTAACAACGTAAAAGATCTTCTTTGAACGAAAGCCTCAACAAAATAGGAATAAAGTAAGCAAAACTTGAGAGAACTTAAATTCTGGCTTTCAAATTGGTCCATCATGGCATGGTAATTAGGCCACTCAATTAAGCCACCTGGAAATACTATTTCTACCCTCATTTTACATGAAATTACTAATATGAGTAATTGAGTATGAGTAATATAGATAATAATAATCTATCCACATATTTCCAATGTCATGACTTCAAATAGACCCTTTTGGCATCAAAGATTGCTTTAATCCCATGACGGGGGGGGGGGGGGGATAACAGAAAAACCGCTATTCAATCTTTTAACATCCTAGTTCAATAGTTTCTCCTGTATAATGTTTTCATACATAATTTTATACCAAATCTCAGAAAAACCTAAAATGAAAGTATGAAACTGTCAGACACAAACCGTAATTTCACTTTCTCACAGTACAACATAGGATTCCACTTTTTAGCTCAACAAAAAGAAATTACTATAGAGAGATTCATGGGCTGAAAAATTGTACTTGTAACTTTTGAATGTTCCATACAATCTCAACAACGTAAAAGATCTTCTTTGAACGAAAGCCTCAACAAAATAGGAATAAAGTAAGCAAAACTTGAGAGAACTTAAATTCTGGCTTTCAAGTTGGTCCATCATGGCATGGTAATTAGGCCACTCAATTAAGCCACCTGAAGTTACTATTTCTACCCTCATTTTACATGAAATTACTAAACTTGTTCTCACTGAATGATATTGGTTATTGTCAAAATATCTGTGAATCAAAACACTATCCTATGTCTCAGATTTAAACACAAAATGATTTTGCCTGTACCATTATGTCAGATTTCATTAACCTTTATGCAGTTTTGTTGAGTTTGGGTTGCTCCAGTCATGTCAGTCAACTGACTGGTTAAAGTATGAGGAGATAGGAATAAAACAAGAAAGGTTTTCAAATGAAGTGCAGACAAAAATTAATGGTTTCCCTTCAACTCCTATCTCAACCCTGGAGTCAATCTTTCTGTTCTCAGTCTCTTATTTTTCATATTTTTTGTCTTTTGCTGTCAGCTTCTCTCTTGGAAACAACCTATCCCCTTCCCCTTTTTTGATTATGGGAAGCAAATGCTTATGAAGGGATGGTCTGTACTGAGTTTTTACTTGCTACAGAAGAGTGCAATACAGTGTTCTTAGAGGCAGAACTCATTTCACTTGATTAGGCAGTATTATTCTGAATATCCATTCCTGCTACTTTTTATTCAGAGTGCGGTACCTTCTTAGTGTCAGGCATATAATGTCTGTTATGTGAGATAATTTGGACATCATAAACAAGTAGAACAAAGAGGGAACCCCACCCCTCCTTTAAGTTAAAACTTCTCTCCTTCAAAACCCCAAGTCATCCTCAAAGCTGGCTAACTTATTTGCGAGTTTCATCACTTCTGAGTTGACACCGGACTTCTTTCTTCTTTGATCCAGTCTCGGGATTTATCCCCAAAAAGAATCTGAAAAGGGAATATTGAACTTACCATCATCGGTCCCTGCCACATGTAATGGAGGAATAACGTACTGCTCTGCATTCAAGATCAGGGGCACAGAGTAGGTCAGGGGTCAGCACTGCCTCCCAGGTAGCAAGTCAACATCGGTACAACGTTGGAGCAACGTTGTTCAACATCTCTCACAACGTTGGAGCAACGTTGGTTAGCGACGATGGATCAACGTCTGTTTGCACGTTAGTCCAACGTCGACACAACGTTGTCTAATTTGTTGGGACATCGTTGATCCAACATTGGATTGATGTTCCTCCAACAAAGATCCCAATTGATGTATCATCAGTTGTCAAGCTCCCAACGAAGATTCAGCAATATTCCAACATGTTTCCAACCATAAACCAACAAGTTTCCGATGAAACTCCCAACAATTACCCACCCACAATCCAACATTTATCCACCCATAATCCAACAGAATTCCATCAGTCGACGGATCATCAGTTGCCAAGTTTCCAACGAAGATCCAGCAATAATCCGACAAGTTTCCATCGAAACTCCAGCAATTATCCACTCATCATCCAACATGTCTCCACCCAAAATCCAGCGCGTCCCCATCTACAATCCCAACAGGTTTCAATCAGTCAAGCATACCTAAAGGTTTGAGGAACCCACCTTTACATCAGTGAATACCCACTGACTCCTCAGGCTAGTACACAGGAAAGCAGTAAAGAAACCAGTACAAACGATTCTTTTGTTATCATAAAAATATATTTACCTTTCAATGACTGGACGGTTCTTTTCAATACTATATAAAAATATATTTACCTTTCAATGACTAAAAAAACTCTGTGCATAGGTTCCACTGAAGATATGGTGGCAGATTAACAGAAGAAAGCCTTAAATAGGTATGTGTAAATGTATGAAATTCCTGAGAATTATTTAAGGTATGTAAGTCCTGAGATTTCTTCTTTTTTTTATTTTATTATTTTTTTTTGCTACGAAACTTGGTTGGTAAAATACTAATAAAATCAGTAAAGAAGGCCGAGTTAAAATGCTAGTGAACAATGAATCCTGCATAAAAGCATGTGTTACTTTTTTCACTACAAGCAAAAGTACATGATATCTGGCTTTTATAGACCTATAGAGCCAGATATTATATTTCATTCAAATCCACTTTACAGAAATCAAATTTGATGTACTATATTCCCAACTCCATATAATACACTTTGCTAGAAATGTCAAAATCATGCAGTTTGATGATGGTAGTGATTGTATTGGGTAACCGGTTGTGGTCTTTCAATAAAACCCATATTTTTGTGGAATATCAGTACATCCCGCAGTATTTTTAAGAAATACCTACAGCCAATAATGTTTTGAGCTACTTTATAGAGCAAGCAAGTTTTCCATGCCACACATGCTTTAGGAAGGGCGGTCATGGAAGGTCTGTGTT